>PVLD010007513.1:0-90964 GCA_004027595.1 Dinomys branickii
TGTCTGACTAAATTTGCATGTCTGTATATGGGTTTATATATTTACACTTCGAAGATATCAATGGATAAAGCAATAACCACTGTTGAGATCATATCACCTTGTCTATAGATTAGTTGTGATTGTACTATTTTTTATGCTAATTGGTGTCTGTTTGTCAATATGTTTTTGTACTTTTATTTTTTTAAAATAAAAAAAAATTTGTTCTTGAATTTCATCTATAACCCATTTGTTGTTCAGGAGGGTGTTGTTTAATTTCCATGTGTTTTTGGAGTTTGTGTGGTTTCTTTTGCCATTAATTTCCAATTTCATTGCCCTATGGTCCAAGAGTATGCATGGGATTTCAATGGAAAGGAATTGAAATTATCTTTCTTGGTTTGAAGTTCCCATTGTCTGTTCTGTGTGCTAACGTATGGTCTATTTTAGACAATGCCCCACACACTGCTGAGAAGAATATATATTCTGATATGGTTGGGTGGAACACTTTGTAAAAGTCTACTAAATCCATTTGTTTAAAAGTTTGGTTCAGTTCTGTTATTTCTTCGCTTGTTTTTTGTCTAGTTGACCTATCTCTTTGTGACAATGGGGTAAGAATCTCCTGCTAAGATTGTGTTACTACTTATTTCATTTTTTATGTCTGTTAAAATTTGTCTGCTATAGTTAGGTGCTCCTGTATTTGGTGCATAGATGTTTATGATTGTTATCTTTTCCTCTTGAAGTTTTCCTTTCACAAGTATGTAGTGACTTTCTTTATCCCCTTTGATCATTCTTGGTTTGAAGTTCTCATTGTCTGCAAACAAAATAGCTACACCTGCTTTGCTCTGGGTTCCTGGTTGCATGGAATATATTTTTCCATCCTTTGATTTTCAGTCTATGAATTTCCTTTTGAGTTAAATAAGCTTCTTATATATAGCATATTGTTAGATTTTGTTTCTTGATCCACTCTACTAGTCTGCTTCTTTTGATTGGTGAGTTGAGGCCGTTTATATTGATGGTTATAACTGGTATATATTAGCTTATCTTTGTCCTGTTATTTTACTGTTGTTTGTTTCTCTTTTTTCTCTCTGCTTAACTGTCTTCTCCACTTGGTGGTTCCTTTTTGTTTTTGTTTTTGAAGTTTTGGTCATTTTTTTGGTCTTTCTATTTTTTTCTTTTCTTTTTTTTTGTACCGGGAATCTAACTCATGACCTCAGGCTTGCCAGGCAAGCATTTATGCCACTGAGCTATATCCCCAGCCCTGGTCTTTCTAGAATATCAGTACTCTTTGTAGTGGTGGTTTGGTGCTCATGAATTTCTTCAGTTGATTTTCTTTTTTATCATGGGAATAGTTTATTTCTCCATTAAGTTTGAAGGATAGTTTTTCAGGGTACATCAGTCTGGGTTGGCAGTTGCTTTCTTTCAGGGCCTGAAATACTTCACTACAAGCACTTCTTGACTTGATGGTTTGTGTTGAGAAGTCTGCTGTGATTCTGATGGGCTTTCCCTTATAGGTGATCTGTTCTTTTCTCTCACAGCTTTTAATATTTTGCTCTTTTGCTGAATTTCTGTGATCCTGATCACTATATATCTGCGTGTAGATTTATTTTTCGTATGGTTAATTTGAGTTCTATATGCCTCACTTAATGTGTGTGTGATTCTTTATGCATGCTTGGGAAATTTTCTGCTATTATTTTTGCAAATACACTTTTGATGTCATTTTTGTTGATGCCTGCTGTTTTGTTGCCACTTATTTACCTTAACAGTGTTTTTCTTTGCTTCATTTTGCAGTCATTGAATTACTCTTTCTTGGTTTCTTGTTGTTTTTGAGAGATTCTTCATTTCATGTTCATTAGTGTCAGTGCTGTCACCAAGGTGTGAAAGTCTATCTTCAGCTTCGTTCAAGTGGTTTTACCAGCTTTCAATGGGATTTTTAATTTCTTGGATATCTGAATCTGTTTCTTTCATTCAAGTCCTTTCCTGTATTGTTCATTCAAGGTTTCCATGATTTTTCTAGGGTCCTCTATTTTCTTCTCTATCTCTTCTTTGGATGTGCTGAGCATTTCTTTCCTTATTGCTGTCATTTCCTTTTTTTTACCTGAGAGATTATTTCTGATTTGATGACTTTTATGGCCTGATGGAGTTTTTAATTTACTTTAGCTGCTATCATTTTAGAAATTTCAGATGTGTGACTTCTAAGCTCTTCTGTGTGGATGTCTCCTGGACTTGTTCTGTGTGGGGTAGAGGTCTGAGATTTCACTTTGCTCCTTCGTTTTGCTATTTTTGCAGATCCAGAGGTTCCCTGGAGCTAAGCCTCACTTGCATGATGGTGTGGGAGTTGCAGGGTGAGGATCTGAAGGTACCCAGTGCTCAGTGTGGCTCCTGTGATAGTGTGTGAGAGGTGATTGAAAAGTAGCTATAAAGTAATGGGACTGATTTCCTATGTCTTATATTAAAGATTTTTTAAAATTTGTTTTGCATAGTCCTTAATATTTTTTTTCTTTAAGCGTCTGTCCTTTCCTTTCAACTTCCCTAAATGATTCAGTCTGTCAAAATGTTATCAAAACTTTTTCTTTATATACTACTTTATCTATATGTACTAGTTGTTTATGTTTTGCCCAATTTACTTTAGTTCTCTTGCATAATTTAATTTATAAATGTATAATATATATAATATGCATATATTATAGGAATAAAACATTAGAATAATGTAAATAGTGTATATGTATGATCTATATGTTATATATTTGTACAGTGCTCATAGAACACTATAAACATACATGAACTTATGAAAAATATGCATTTCATTGCATTATCCTGATGCAGTAGAAAATATGCGGCAGACATGGTGCAGCTTTACCCTTAAGTATATTAGAATGCATCTCTTAAGAAGAAGGACATTCTTCAAAATAATCACAGTACAATTATCAAACTCAGGGTAGTTAGCATTGATTCAATCCTATTATATAATTCATGGTCAGGTTCAAATTTTGTCAACTGCCCCCATAATGTCTTCAAGTTTTATTTATTAAAGAAATTTTCAAATTGAACCAGGTATTGTTAGAAGGTCTAATCTTTAAAATATGTATAGTTCTTGCTATTATTTAGACCTAAAATGTTCCACAACGTTGTCTTGTTCAGAGTGGGGCTTGGTCAGAAGGGATGTGTCACTGGGGGCATGAATTTAATGGAGGAATTCTCCACAGTTGGCTTCTCCTCTTTTCTCTGCCCCTGACCACCATCCACGAATGGTTCTCTTCCTCTCCACCCATCCCTCGTGATAACGTGGCCTTGCCACTAGTGAACATAGACAGAAATGTGAGAAAATTGAATCTCTCTTCCCCTTTGTTGTTAGTATGGGTACTGAATACTGTGTCTCAGAGACAAAAAGCTAACACATTTCTGCTCTTTGTTCTTTAATTGTGTGAACTCTCTGGGCTATTTCTATTGATTTTCATGGTATATGACCCCAGCTTGTGTGTTGCTAAGTGCTCAAGGGTGCATCTGTCCTGCCTCCGTACAATTCCATATAACTGTGGACTGTGTATTTCAAATGCTGTCATTGTGGCTGTTATGAGTTGCACCTGGATGTCTCCCAAAGCCTCCTGTAGTCATGGGTGGGGGTTTTGGAGATGGCTAGATATACAGTGTGTGACTCAGTATTAAGAAGTGATGCTGGGATTGATTCACAGTGTGATGGTAGGATTAAGGCTGCTCCACCTTGAGTGTAAGTGACACTGCCTTAAGGGGGTGTAGCCTAGATAGAATGTGAGGGACAAAAAGATGGTGCTGCAGTCACTTGTTGTTTACTGTTTCTTTCCTACTTCACTGCTTTACTGTGTTCTGACACTCCAGACTGTTTCTTCTCTGTGATGCTCCTCTGCCAGGCCACCCTGCCTTGGAGCTAGCCAACTATGGACTGAAATCTTTACAAACTATGTACTAAATCTTTCCTCTTTTAACTTTGGGTGTTGGGTATTTTGTTTTAACAAAGAGAAAAAGTAACTAAGACAATAATTTAGACATGTTTGAATCACCACATGTCTAGTCAAAGATTGGATGCATGATTGAATGTGTGGCTTTCTGCACCCATGAGCTCATTCACACTGTATATCTGCCTAATTCAGATCCTTGGATAGAGGGCTTCTCTCATTCCTGCCCCAAACAAATAATCTCTTCCTTGGTTTCAGGACTGTTTGCAGTACTTTTCATTCCTATACCTATGGTCTCAGCTATAGTCCTAATTCATATGCTCATTTCCATTTCCTCTGACAAATTTTCAGTGATCTTGTTTGTCTCTCTATTTCAAGATCACTTTCATTCCATTGCCGGAATTCATCACATAAAACTGTAGTTCTAACCCAGATGTGGTTGTGCACATCAATAATCTCAACACAGAGAGGCTCAGGCAGGAGGATCAAAAGTTCAAGCCAAACTTGGGAAACATGGTGACTTAGTGAGACCCTGTCTCAAAAATAAAAATAGAAAAGGGCTCAGTATCAAAAACATTTCTATTACTTTTTTGATCAATATTTTTATAATGACACTTTCTCAAGAGAAAAATTGGAGCCTTCATTTAGTTTGCCATATTTACTGATCATTTGCTATTGTTTGCCCCATGGAGTTTTACTCAGATACCATAACTATTACACATCCTCAGAGCACAGGTTACCTCAAGACTGGCTGGCAGTTATTAGGATAAACTAGATTGAGAGATCAAGTCTGAAAGAGGTTTGCTTGTCTGAGTAGCCATTTGAAGGGACTGTAGAAGTGCACTCCCAAACAAAGCATGTGAAAAATCAGACAATTGATGGGTAAATGTTCAGCCAAAAGGGGAATACAGTATTCTAATGTGAGGAAGAAGGAGGTCTCCACAGCAAGCAGGATGAGGCCATGGGGAATAGAAGCCCAGAGCTATGAGAAGTAGACGTGGGCAGACAATGGGCTTCAGGAGTCTGTCTTCAGCCAACGGAGTTCAGTCTTATGTAGGCACCAGAGATAGATGCCAACCAGGCAAAGGAGAGCTGTGGTTGGTGGACTTTCAAAGCAAGATGGAATCCTACTCTTAGAGGGCCAAGGGCATTGGGAAATTGTTTTAAACAAGAGTTGTCATAAGGAAAAATGAAAGCATGTAGCACATTAGGTGGTAGGATCTGAGAGGATGGAGGAGTGAATATGATGCTATACAACTGTTACATTTTTAAGCTATTTAAATTTCTTTGCTTCAGGGGTGGAGTAGAATGGGCTGAGGTTGATCCTTTGATGGGGCTAATATCTAGGATCACATATGGTAGAGATTAGGCAGTACCACTGGAGTAGTTAGACATTCCAGATTGTTCTGGAAAGCTCCCAGTCTTTTATCAATAAAGTCGCTCTATTTACTTTTCCAGTCTTAAGCTCAGCTGTGCCCCAATATTTATTAAAAGACTTGCATGACTGCATTTTATTAAACACCTTTTATGGCATATTGAATTAGTATCTTGCTGATCTGAAAAAGACCATTTAAAAACTCCTTGAAGAGGCTTTTAATTGAACATATAAAAGAAAATTTAGCAAGTGAAAATATATTGTTTCAGCTGTGTTACAGATATTTGTTGTTAAAATAGGGACCTCATGAGGTAGTACATGTCACAGAACTTCAGCTTTTCTGGTGTCTTTAAACATTTGTTTTAAAGAATCGTGAAAGGAAGAAGTGTGTTTTGGAAAATTAGAAAATAATGAAGACTTTGTAAAAATAGCTCCCATTGAAATTCAGGTAAGAGAACATTTGGGTAATTCAAACAAAATAAAATTAGTGGTTCCAGATGGCATTAGATGCAGTGCTTCGGCTTAGTTAACTAAGGAACATATTCAACTGCTAAATGCTATTTTTAGAGTATAAAAATAGAGACCTGGGAAGATATCAAAAGTTCAGAATATAGAAGTAGGAAACATCTTTTTTAAAAAGAAAGAATAACCATGGTAATTATCCTAAATGTATAATTCTTGCTAATTTTATAGGATGTAGTAAGGTAAAACAGCTCAGAAATCTGGAGTCTACTACACTATTAAAAGTGAGACTCGTGCGTTTTCAGAGGCTGATAACAATTCTAGAGAAATTTTCTCTCCCCTTTTTTATCAAGTTTCACTTTGTCGCCACAATTGATCCCATACCCTCTATCCCTTGCTTTTCTATTTCTATTCCTTTGACTTTTTATTTCTCAGCTTCCTTCCTTTCCTTGTTATTTCTATATAATCATTTACTTTTATAGAATCATTCCTTGCTCTAAACGATCTGTAGATGTATTAGTCAGTTCTGTTTTCTGTGATAAGCTACATGAGATAGTTTGACAAACTACATGAGACAAACTACACGACAAACTACATGAGATCAACTTATAAAAAGGGTACATTTACTTTGGCTCATAGATTTTGAGATTTCATTCTATGATCTGGTCTCTTGACTCTATTATTTTATAGAGTGTTGTATTCTACACCACAGGTGGCAGAGCAAAACCGATCACCATGTGGCTGCATCAGGCAGAGAGGGAGGGCGGGGAGGAGAGGAGGGGAGGGCAGGGGAGAAAGAGGAAAAGGAGAATAGAAGAGCTGAAAAGAGGGTTCTAATACCCTGTCGAAGTTACATTCAGTGACCTAACTTCCTTCTACTAGGTCTCACCTCTTAAAATTTACTATCTCCTAAGAACAGCACAGGCTGGTACTGAAATCTTCAGCACATAGCCTCTGTGGAACAATCAAAATGTAAACCACAACACCAAGCGTAAATGAGACAAGCTATGAGATACCTTCGTCACAGAGCCTGGTGCACATTTCTCATTGTTTTTCCCTTCCACAGCCATTCCTTCACTCTGTTTTCTGGCCTCATGGTCTGTTGCCCTGCCGCAGTCACCTGGAGTACTCTCCATCCTCCAGAGATGAATCCCAGCTTCCTAATTCTATGACATCAATTCACCAAAGATGCAGTGAATATCTGCATAGTGAATACATCTGTGTGGGACTTTTAATGGACATGAGCTGTGTGGGTCACTGCTCCCTTTTAAGAACTTAGGGGTAGTGCATGCAAAGTTAAAATCATAGTACTGGTATAGAACAAACATACAAACAAGCATCACCAAATTTGGGATGTCTTCTTATGTATCCTATCTACCCCCAGCCCCAAGCTGGAAGCCCATCTCTTATTTGATCCTATCTGTGATTGTTTCCTTATGAACTCCACTGGGACTTTCATGTGGCCCCTCTTCAAAGTCTAACTTCTGGAGCTGGGGATATAGCTCAGTGGAATAAGTGCTTGCCTGGCAAGTGTAAGGTTCTGAGTTTGATCCCCAGTACTGCCAAAGAAAAAGTCTAATTTCTGAGCAACATTTCCCATATATGGCCCAAAGAGTGCCATTTCATTCAAAGCTTGATAGTTTTTTCTTCTTCTTCATAAAACAGTGCTAAGTGCTCAAATGTACTTTGGAGGTTACTGATTAATAAGAAATTAATTAAATTTCTTTACCCAGGACTTCTTGGAGATTTTAATAACTAATCTGCACATGGAATCCTCAAATGGGAAATATCATGTAGTGATTTTGTATTTGTATGTTAACACAGACTTGATTTTGTAGATGGACAAATGGAACTCGTGCATGCTACATAGGCCATGTCCTGGAAAGCTGTCTAGAAGGTTACAGGCCATCATTCATTTTCTGCACTCTTCACAATTGCTTGTATTCTGTTTATATGTGTCATTTCTTCAACTAAATTGCAGTATCTCTATTTCTAAATATTGTGGTTTAGACCACATTTTATCTCACCTTGTCTGCTACACACAAGTCCAATTTCAAATCAAACCACGTATCAAGAGCTTATTGTATGTAAAGTACAGAGAAAGGATATGGTAAACTGAATTTCAGAAACTTACCAGTCTAATTGGTTGCTGATTTATGGAGGTCCAAAGGCAGGACTGATATAGCTGCCCGATGTCTACCTGGCTTTCCATGTTTGCAAAGGCTTCTCAGAGTGTTCCCCTTTAAGGGATCAGGAAGTTACCTGGACACACACAGCACAAATAACTACAATGGTGATGTTTTCTAAGCAGTTAATTATGAAGAAAAACTATTATATTAACAAATATCAAAACAAACCAAAACCCAGAAACACACAAACTACTTTATTTAAGTTGATATAACTAATGGATTGATCAGGTCAAAAGGTGTGAGTATTCCCAAGTTTCAGGAATAAACAAGTCAAAGCCAGCTATGAACTCTATGGTTTGGGGCAAATTACCTAAGTTTACTGGGGCCTTCAGGTATCAGTTAGAAGCCACTACCTCATATGTAAATTAAAGCATTTATTTTGCCCCTATTTTCATGAGAATGTGACCACCTTCGACTAGAATGACTGCTTTCATTTCCATCTTTTTAAAAAGGTACCCAGGTAAAGAATGACCTTATTCTGAGGTATGAATAAGCTTTCTGCTTTAGGAAGAAACAAGAAAAGCTACTGTGAGTGTGAGTGTGACAGCATTCGGGGCAGGGAGTGTACCGAGCTGTGTGTTGGGGGTTGTGCTCATTGTGCATGTTCGGCAAATGATAGCAACAATACAACCACAACTAAATTCCATCCTGTGGGACAGATGATAAAACATGGGCTATTAGAAAGCTATAGAAAAACACTTGTGACCGGGGGGAAGGGGGTTGTATTATTGTGTAGAGCAGATGTTAGCTGAACTGTGCAGAATATATTCTGAAAATCTGTGGATGATGAATAGGGACCATCTAGATCTGTGAACCTGGGTCTTCACTTCTGCCCACTCATGGGAGAGGATGATGGTGTCTCCAAGCAGTTTCCTGGCACCAAGAAACATGCATGTATTCCGTCCTCTCAGAAAGTGAGTGGCATAGAAACAAAATATGTCTTTCACTTCCTGAATAAAGCGGATCTTCAAATGCATATTCTCAGAGTAGCTTGTTCTTCTTCCTATCATCTATCACAACTATAGTTGAATAATTATTTGTGAAACCATTTACTCTCTAAAAGGTTACTTGGTATAATTTCCACAAGAATGAAACTATGCCTCTCTGCTATGTAGTTACATAATGAGCACTAATAATTTGTCACATCATTAAAGCTTATTGAGTGCTTTCTAAATGATCAAGTGTATGCAGTACCTATCAGGTTAAAATACTTCCCAAAAACAATTGCAGAGAGATAAAATCTCCACAAAACTTTTAAGCATAATAATATAAGAGAATTTAAAAGCTAGCAGAGAAGATAAAATAATTATTTGTTGAAGGGGTAGAGGAATCAGAACTCTGTGGTGGGAACAATCTTGGAGGACCCATAAAGTCTGGTGAAACCTCAAAGATGTGAATGGACTGGGAGCTGGTGAGTGCCTTGTGTATACACCTGATTCTCAGGAGATGCAAAAGACCTACCAGGGACTGAGGAGCTCCATTTAATCCAGTGAATTGGATGTGCCAGCGCACAGAAGATAGATGGCCATTGTGCTGGAATTAGAAATAGGAAGTGCCTAGGTGCGATGGGGTATGAGAAACAGGTTGGTGAAAAAGGTGGAAGTCTTTTGGAAAACAGGGGTAAGAGACCTTAAACAGAAGAGGAGGATGGGCCAGACCTCCCACCGACTGGCCACAGTCACGCAGATATTGTTTGCCGTGACCGAGGGCTGTGCGGTAGTGATGGTGGACCTCTGGGAGGGGAGAAAAGGTACAAGTTTAGCTACTTAGAAGGAGGGGAATGATAGTAATGTGAAGAAAGGGAAGACTAGAGGCAGAAAACCCTTTTAGGAAGCATGATTAAATGAGCTTCACTATATGGCACTGGCAGCTGCAACACAAGGGAGAATTCTGATAGATATTAGAGTGCGCAGAACTTCTCTGTATATGGGAATTGGGGGCAGAAGGAGAATGATGATCTCAGTGAAGCAGAACTTCTGGGAATCAGATAAACATTTGGACTTGGGAATGTTACCTGCACACCGTTTTGTCTAAAGCTTTGAGGAGGACTTCAGCGGTCATACCCTTCTCAAATCCACGCTCACCCCACTTGGTCATGTAAACATACTCTAGGGTAAGGAGCACTGGTTTAGGAAAACTGGCTGTGCAAATCTGGGGGAGCCAGACGAACAGTGGAGTCATGACCTACCATGAAACACTTAAACAAAAGCGAAGATCTGAGAGCTAAAGGCCTCAGTGGAACAAATGTCGGGACCTAACTAGGTACTACTGTCAATGTAGCTAGAGCCGAAGGAAGAAGCTGGAGCGGAGCTTGCCGTCTGAAATCCTCAGGAACGAGGCAGCATCCACACGGCAGGAGTAAGTCTCAGCAGTGGGCCAAGAGAAAAAGGAAGCGGAAAAATGAGGTGGAACACAAGAAGAGTCGGTTAAAAGAGGCTGAAAAGAACTGAGCCGAAAGGAAGGGAATCAGAGATGTTTAGTACCTCAAGAGAGAAAAACTAACTTAAGAATGAGGCAGGGTGATGTAGTCCCTTGATAAGGCAGAGAGGGAACACAGGGAGGTTACCAAGATTGTGTTCTAGACACAGGGCTGGCCTCTGCTGCAGACAGCGTGGAAGTGTTGTGGGGTCTACCGAGGGTAGGCAGTAAGCGGCAGGTGTCTTCGAAGAACCATGTGAAGGGGGCAGTAGTGACTGCAGGAAACTCTGAGAGCACTGACGTGATTGGGACCGATGGTGCCCATGTGGGGCTGGGCTGTAGCAGGCCTGTGTGAGAAGGCCACAGTGTGCCAGGTGAGAGGGAACCTCTGATGGTCTCCAGAATGGAGGCCAGGGGATGTTACCAGCAGTTCCCATTCTGCACCAGTATCTGAAGAGCAGGGGACTCATCCACTTTAGGGGCACAAAGAGGGTGGACAACTGGGGAACAAGTGTGAGTTTAAGGTTATATGACCAAGAGGGACTGTCAGGACCAAAGGCTGCCTGCTAGTGGGCCACTGAGAGGTCCTCAGGACAGAGTGTTGAACGGCACGGGGCCAGTGAGAGATAAGCAGGGGAAAGCACATGCTCACGACCTTCCCATATGATGAAGGTTTCCCAAAGGTCATTTAAAATAATTCACATTTGTCTTTATTAAAATGTGATCCTGTTATCGTACCTAGTTAAGAACAACTGTTGCACATGCGATGGCATTTGCTTGGGGTCAGTATGGGTGGCGTCAGGCTATGTTTAGGTGATACAACCCCCGTCGTTGCTTTTCAAACTCACATTTCAGACACCAGTCTTAAGAGGGTTATTTTCAGCTTTCATTTTTCCTGTATGGTCTGAGATGCCTGGGGCTGGAGAAGCAAGCTGAAAATATATAGTGGTGGTTCTTGCTGTTCAAATGGCCCTGTGAAGCATCCCAGAGAAATGTGGAGCACTTTCCCCCAGCTCACTCCATGGTGCCCATGATGTCAGTAGATCCTCTCTGTAAACTTTTATTTCAAGATGTCCACCTTCTTTCATGCCTTTCCAGCAGAGAACATAACACAGAGGATATTTTGGGGCTGGAGGCGTGACAGAGGGAGTGGGCAATGCAGGGGAATGCAATACTACATTTATTTGAAACCAGGGAACAAGCAAAAAAAGAGAACTTATTTAAGAAGCAGCCTCAAAAGAGGTTTTCGTGATCAGGGAAAATGTAATCTAAGCTCTCACACCTTCAAATCTGGTGATGCTCATATTGTAAGGGAAAACCTGGGACGTCCAGTGAGATCCAGAAATACCTTCTGCTGTGAGGAGAACAGGCTGGCAGCGCGTGTCCTTGACTCCCAGGTAATGGGGAGGAGGGGGCTACTCCTACCCTTCCCAACTGTACCCAGCTCACCAGGCTTCCTATGCTTTGTAAAACTCAGACCTCACCAAGAGTGTATATGTTCATAGTTTAATTACATGAAAATTCCTAAAATGTAACTAAGTTAATTTTAAAAATTAAAAAATTCCCAGTTCCTAAATGTTAGCTGTAAATACTAGTGCTATGTGCTTCTCTTTACACTGAGTAAACATCACTGTTCCGGTAAATTCTCTGTGCCTGAGTCTTCTGGTTCTGGGTGTACAGCTGCTGACTTTCATCCATTTAATGAAAGATACACGAGATGTTGTCTGGTAAAGAAAAATATCTGTAGTAACTGCTGATTATTGTGCCTTTACTTCTTGTAGAATTGGGCACTGATTGCCAATTGTCATGATTATGTGCTGCTTTAATGTCATTACCCACTTGTGTCTTTTCCTTAAAACCTGAATACTGAATCCTCCAGAAAAGAAAATCATTTCCCTTTTCTTTATCAAATCAGTAAGAATTAATACTATTTTTATTTTTTAGAAGGCCACCAGATAAAAATATTTTCTCTAATGTTTTCTGCAAGGTTGCACTATGTCAAAATAAGTTTGATCACCTTTTTTTAAAGTAGGAGAGCATGGCTTGTCCAGGATGTAGCTGAGAATGGGTTCAAAGTTGTGCTTCTCTCTGCGTTCCCTGGGAAAAAGAGGATTAAAATATGCTAATGGTAAAATAAGGTAAATTGAGACTTACTGGTTTCAATTTGGAGATTTTTTTTTTTATCTACAAGTCAGTGGAGAAAAATTGCTATATAAGAAAGGAATCAAGACAGTGCCCTCTGCATTCTAAAGCAGAAGCTAATTCAGTCCAAGACTCTCCAGCCTGAGCTTTACTGTCCTCTGCAGGTTTCAGAGGCAGGTTTATAGGAACCATAGTCTTTGACAAAAGCTAACACTCCATTCTGTCAACCTAGAGTAATTATCTCCTATAATCATTTAAGTAAATATTCCGGTACCAAATATCAAAATATGCTGATTAAAAGAGCTATAGGGATGTCCCAGAAGCCTGGCGAGCTTGGTACAGGAGGGCGGGGTAGGAGTAGCACCCAACTTCCCATTACCTGGGGGCCACGTACTGCTTTTCTAACACTGAAGTCTATGTTTACATTTGGGGAAATTGAATTATCTTTAAGATCCCAAAAGTTCATTAGGAGAAACAACTGTAGCAATTTGTCTTCTTGAGTGGAAGGATTTTTTATGACTCAAGGAAGATTCTGAAGATTCCCTAAAATTTTTAAATTGACATATATTCTCTTATTTTTTAAAGATTTATTTTAGACCTTTATTCATATTAAGAAAGGGAATAGCACTGGAAGGCCCAGTGTCTCTGTCAGTCAGTACCCCAACTGTGTAAGGCAGTACCCCAACTGTGTGAGGCAGTACCCCAACTGTGTAAGGCAGAGCAGTACAGCAATTTCATCCCTCTACTCACTCCACCCATCCATCCTCTTGTTTATTTGACAAACAAACATCAAAGGCTTTCTATACACAGAATGTTTTCATTATTTTCTTGGTGCAAAAATACATTTAACTCTGGGTTTGATAGGGAAATAAACTTATAAACAGGTCGTTATAATGCATTTTAATTCTAGAGAACTATGGGAGGCACTCAAATCAGTAATATGTAAACATGAGAAGGTCTTACTGCACCTATAGGCCATTCCAAAAATAGTTTAAACAAATGATGTTTTGTTCCTGTCAGGAAAAACCGAGTTTACTTCAAGGGCACACCCACTTCCTACACTGATAGATTCAGCAATGAGGACTCCTGCCTTGTAGAAAACATAGGGATGGCAGTGATCTGAGAGTTTCCACTCAGATTCAGGTTGATAAAAAGTGTTATGAATGAACAAAATAAAAGGTTGTAAAATAATTTATGGAATTGGCAAGATAACATTTCACCTCTAAAGTGAAGGTCTTATATGAAATTTATTAATGGTGGATTATTTATGGCAATGGGCCCTTCAGACAGTGATTTTAGCTGAAGGCACAGGGTGTAAGGAGAGGGAACCTGGTCTCCTAGGGAATGAGATGTGCAAATGTGCCTTTAGACAAGAAATTATATCCTCGGAATGAAAATCTACAACTTTAGAATGTGTTCAATATTAGAAAGCACTCTATAAAAGACAGTGGCATATTTTCAGCAGCATATTGTAACTGGTGCCTGTTAAGAGGGAAATGCACAGGAACATTTTTTTAGTATTAACATATGTTTCTTTTCCAGGGAAAAGCCGCCAGTCTTCACCATTCTAGAGACAATCCTGCCATTTTGTGTTTTATCAGACAATTGCATAAAAATAGAATATAAAATGGAAGCTCTATACTAGCCTCAATTTTTTAGTTTTTTGTTATAAATATTTATGATGAAGCACAATTGATAATGCTTCATAAAACTGTAATAATTGCTTATGTAAAATTCACTTCCTGTGATTTCAGTCAAGCGTGGGTAAACTCAGCCGGTATACTGTTACACTATATTCTACTGGCTGCAAACATCACCGAAATTGGGAAGCATTGTATAAAACATACACACAGTAAAGTCAACTTAGAGAATGACACCCTAAATTCAGCAGTTCGGCTGTCAAAGAGATAATATAATAGCATGACTCTTCCATTTGCTTTGGATCAGGCAGCCTCCCGAGAAGAGGGCTATAACCCGTGTTAGCTTGTGTTTTCTAATACAAGAAAACTTTAATTAGGTATAAATGCATTTGATCAATGAATAATTAACTTCTATTAAAGTTTAAGTAGATCGTCTGACCTGGCCTCTCCATTCTGAATTTAATCTGCTGTGGGCCTGATAATTAGTGCTAAAGAATTCATGCCGGATGCTGCCCTCCTCAGGCTTACCACCAAGCAGAGCTGAGTCAGCCAGAAAGTTAATTTTAGAGAAAGTCCTTAGGGGTGAACGGACCATAATATATCATTTTACAACAGCCTACAAGTGACTGATGATACTATTTACATTTGAACGTTGCCAACTTTATGAGAGTGCTGGAACCTGGTACCGAGCCTCTCCCAATGTGTCTGGCTCATACTTGATGAGAGCTCAAAGTGAGGACACATTTTCACCTTTCACTGAGCAGTTATTCACATACCTGTTTGCATGTTCACTGCCTTTTACTTCATACCTATGAGGAGTTTGTTATGTGTTCACTTCTGGGGAGAAAGGTATCAATCAAACTCCTTGTCAGGTCATGGAGGAGCTTATAATGTGACAGAAAAATGCATACAAATTTACAATGCAATGTATTAAATGTTCATAAAATACTAAGGAAGTATGAAAATTGAGCTCCTAACCATACCTAAATGAATAGTAATTAATATTTAGAGATTTTGTGAATTTTTTACAGAAATATTCCATTATATCCCCTCACACAGAAGAGTGGTTATGTTCGAGAAGGTGCAAGGATTGTAATGGAAACAGATGTGCAATGTTTGGGCTTGAGATGTACACAGGGTGCAGTGCATACAAAATATTATTTCATATATTTCATATTTGTTCTCAATTATATGAATTAGTTATTTTTAAATAATTGGGTATTTAAAATGTATGGATTGGTAAAGTGAAATAAAAATAAATTGAAACAAGAGTGGCGGCACATGCCTAGAACTCAGCTCTCTGGGAAACTGAGGCAAGATCAAATTATTGTTAATCAAATTAACAATATAGCATGACTCTGTTTCAAAGTACAAAAAAATTAAACAAAAAGATGGGAAAAAAGACCTGGATTCAAGCCCCAATATCATAGATTGATTAATTAATTAACTGATACATGTTTTTTCTTGTGTTACATAATTTACTGCTAATAAGAAAATTCTACTTTTGAGAAATTTAAATACTGAATTTTGGGAGGTCTTGACTTTTAATAGGAGTCTTATAGAAGAATAAGAGCTCTAAACTAATATTGATAGGTATATAAATTTGAGTTCTGCAAAATCAATGAAGTTTTAGAGTTTAAGCCATACCATCCCACCAGTCATTAAATTAGTAAAGCACAAAAATATTACTTCTGCAGATATGTATAATGTTGTTTCAAAACAGCAACTACCAAAAGAAAAAAAAAAAGCAACTACCTCCTGTTAGGGCAGCAGACACTATATGAGGGACTAGAAAATCTTCCTGTCATCTCATTTGTTGCTCATACTCATCATGAGAGTCGAATACTCTCACCCCACCTCAGGATGATGAAACTGTGCAGAGTTTAACAACTTGTCCAAAGTTACACATACAGGCAGTGAAAGGTCAGGGATTCAGAGCAGGATCTTTCTGAATTACCGACAATTATTTTGTCTAATATGAATATGATGCTCCTATAATTTATTTTCCAAATCAGGACCATGTGAAAATGATAATTATAAATAATAATTATGCTAGAAAACTCACATGAACAGACTGTTCCTGTTTCTGGCACCCTGGCACATCCAGTACCACCTCCCACAGACCTGTATTCTACATGCATTTTACACACTTTTGTTGGTTGCATAGATTATGCGGTATGGCAATACGTATGCTCAGCCTCTGGGCTTCCAATTGTACGCTGAGCAAGTTGAGACCTGAACTATTCATACTTATATGTGTCCACCGAGAGCAGAAGAACAGCGTGATTTCCTAAGGTGTGCTTACACTGTGGCTGTGGAGTTTGGACAAATGGGGGCATGGGATGTGGGGGAGCACCATGTGGGTATTTTCATGGAAACCTAGTGGGAAGGGTGAAGTTGGCTGCGTCTCCAGCCTGCAGTTCTGCCCCTGCTGGCTCACAGTGGAGGGGTCCTAGGGCAGGGCTCACTGCTGCTGACACAGGGGATCCATCCCTGCCATGCACGAGGGAGTCCTCTTGCCTTAGCCTCTTGGATTAACTAGTTTTTGTGGAGTTGTTTTTGATGATAGCTACCATAGTTACTTGAAAAAAGTTAAATAACATGCTTTGGGTTAAGGGTGATTAATTGATCCTGACAACTTAATGAAATAAAAAAATCCTACTTTTAGTCTTTACTGTTTATCTTGTGTAAATAGTACTATACATGATTCTCATTCTCTGTCTAGTACTATGGATTGAACCCAGGAACTTTCCACTGAGCTACTATAACTCCAGCCCTTTTCACATTTTTCAAAATTTTGAGACAGTGTCTTGGTAAGTCTCTAAATTGCCCCTGTTGGGGTTGAACTGTCTCTTACCTCAGTCTCTCAGAGCACTGGGATCAGAGTTGTGAAGCTACAATGTCGAGCTTCTTTCTACTTTTTAAAAACGTCTCTGAAAAGGGGAATTATTGGAATGTATTGTTGCTAAGCGAAGGATATTAAAAAAGTAAAAAGGCAAAGATTTTGAAGGAATGCTTGAAATAAACAAGAAGGCTTTAATTATTAAACTGAAACAGATTGAAGGACCACTTGTGCCAGAGTCCTGCTGTGGTCACAGCTGGCTGGACCTGGCGCATCCTCCTGCATGTGCTCGAGTTATAGCAGCTGTTGCGCTGCTCATCAGCACCCACAAAGAGGAGTTTGGCTGGGAATGGATGCCCAGAAGACCATCTCGTGAGCTAAGTGCTTCTTTATAGGACAGGAAGCAGGTGTGTTCCCAGCTCACCCTGGCAGATTCCAGGCTCTGGTAGGCCTGTGAGGAGGACTAGGGGTCAGGGAAGCCCCCCTGCCAGTGGTAGATGGGGTGGACGGAAGGGCAACCGGAGGGTAAAGCCTTGGTTTTGAAGAGATTTGGGGGTAGTCAGAGGACTCTCTTGCACACAGGGGAGGGCACAGGGCTTGCTAATCAACTCAGGCCCTCTCTAGCTCAGGTCAGTCACAGCAGCAGAAAGGAGCCACACATGAGCACAGAGGGTGAGTGTGGGCGCCTTTCAGACTTACAGAGACTTTCCTTACAGGGAATGTGTGTAAACTTTCACAAATTCACACTTGTTCAGGATCAGAAAATCTACTCTGGAGAAAATCCTTATAACGGTAAGTGTGAGGAATTATTTAGCCACACGCTTAGTTGTATTCAGTACCAGAGCTTGTACTAAGAGAAAGGACTTATTTATGCAAGCAAATTGGGAAAGTTTTCAGCCACAAACCAGATTTGCTCAGCACAAGAAAAAAACCCACACTGGAGAAAGGTCTTATGACTATGGAGAGTGTGGGAAATTCCCTCCTTCTCTGGCCTCTCTGAACATCAGAGTTCATGCTGGTGAAAATCTTTGTCTCTGCACAAGTTTGAGAGAACCTTTAGCTGCACCTTCACTTGGACGGAGCATGGGAGAATCCAAACCAGAGGGAGAGTTCACCCTAGAAAAGGGCCTTACCAGAGCAACAAGTACTCCAGATTCCATTTGATAACAAAATAGCCCTGGCTGGGTAACATATGAAGAAAGTTTGGAGGGTAAAAGCTCAAGATCTGTCAGTCCATTCAGTTTGGTGTTTGTTGAAAGTGTAACAGTGGGCGGCATCTTGGAGGGCTTCTACGAAAAGGGCCAATCACAGAGAAGGGCTCAGGTTCTGTTTTGCATAAGAGCTGTCTCCCTAGGAGAGCTGCCCACTGATCTAACCACCTTCCCCTAGGCCCCGCCTGTGAAAGCTTCTGCCATATCTTACACTGCCTCGATGCACACATGCACCTGACCTTTAACTGACAAACCATATCCAAACCATAGCACCATGGCAGAGCTCACACTAGGTAAAGGCTGATAAGTAAGTGAATGCAGGACAGCATAGAACCAAACATCTAACCGTAGCACCAGAAACTGCATTACTTAGCTAATCTTTTAAAGGTGGTCGAAGTGAGGGAGCCTTTAGACAAAGACCCAAGCCCTTTTAGCACCAGAAAATTCACAGTTGAGAAAGACCTTTGCTTTACAAAGAATATGGTCTGCTTTTTTTTTTTCTCAACATAAGAGGACTCATAACAAAGGGAAGCTCTGAAGCTGCTACTAGGCTGTGCATGCCGTTACCATGCAGAAATATTTCCTTTGAGTGCTCGGTTTGCAAAGAGGCTTTGTGGAGCTGTGTTGCAGGTTTTGGACTCTGTGGCTTCATTAACCTTGTCACTTGTAGTGCTTGGGGTGGGAGCCACCATAGCTCTGCCTGACGGAAGCCCTCCAACATTTGATTTAGTATCAGAGTGTTTTTAGGCCAAAGCCTGCTCCTCCCTCCAGCCCACGAGTGCTCTGGGCCCTCTACCTCTAGGGCCCAGGTGGTATCTATATTTTGCGGAGAATCACTATGAGTGCAGTAAGGAATAGGTTGGGTTATAGCAATCCTGAGATAGGCTATCTGTCCTGCAGTGCATCTACAGCCATGTGTTCCCATACACATGGCTCTGCAGGATAAAGGATTCTCAAGAATCCCAAAGACTTCAAGACCAGTATGTCTTCCATTTTCAGTGTTATTAGCAGAGCAAATAATCCAAGGCTTGTGAGTTACCAAAGCCTGGAAGGATTTGTCTCATAGCATTGCTGCACAGGGAAGAAAGAGAGGATGGCATGAAAGAGAGAATGCCCTGTGCCTGGCATTCATGATGGAGCAGCCCTGGGATTGAGGTAGAAGTAGTCCTCATTGGTCACTGGTCTTTGCTGCCAAGGTCGGGGTCTGATGTATTAAGAAGTAAGAGGAAGAGTCCAGATTTTCATGTGCAACGTTCTAATGTTTTATTGAGAAGTAATTGACATCTGATAACTGTGTATAGACTGATGGGTCTGACCGCTATGTAACTGATGCACGGAGCTTTACAAATTTCGAAATACACGCGCACATATGAAACATCACCACAACCTCAGTAATGAACAAAACCATTGTCCCAGAAGTTATTTTTAAGCCCTTCATAATAACACTTTTCCTGGCCAGCCCAGAAAACCATTGATTCAATTTCTTCAATGATCCTCTATGATACTAGTGCTAGATCGTTTTGCCTGATTTCTTTCATAAAACATAATTATTTTAAGATTCCATCTATTCATATGTGTTGAGTTTATTCAACTTATTGATGAATAGTATTCTACAAAATTAGTGAAATACAGTTAATCTATTTTTATTAATTGATATGTGGGTTCCTGGCTGTTACAAGTAAGGCTGCTATAGCCATGAATATATAGGCTCTCATACGAACATGTTTTCATTTCTCTTTCATTAATATCTGCAAGTCTGGTGCCTTCCTCAGAAAATACTTTATTAACATTGCAAACCAATAGCTATAAATGGTATCATTAGTTAAAATGGTATCATTTTAAGGGTAGTGTGAAATTGTTGCAATTATTAAACATCAGCACCTAAAATTTCCATGGTAGACATTTTTAATTTTTGTTTTGATAGATGAGCATTAGTGTCTCCTTGTGGTCTGTCTAGGACTTCTGTAAAGTCTCATGGGTTTGAGTATTTTTTCATATGTTTATTTGCAAACTGCATAGATTCTTTGGCAATATATAAATTTATATATTTTGTCTGCATATTTTTAAATGTATGTTGATTAATATTTCTCTTTTCAGTAAGAATACAACTGAAATAGCAAATGTTGTAATTTTAATTATTTGTCAAAGATATAAAAGATCTATTTACTGAATGAGCAAATAGAAGACTATTTCCTCACACTTTTGCGCTGCTCACTGCATAAAGGTACAAAGGCGGTACACCCTGGAATTTCATTAGTGCATTCTCCATCACTTTAAGCCTTGAATGAAGCTTGAAAAAAATCCCTTACTAGATATTTAGTGCATATGAATATGCAAAAATCATGTTGAAGGATGCTCACTCTAGCATTTTCCTGAAAAAGTGTATGAACAGATGTCTATCAAATGCGGCATTTCTTAAACACATCACTGAGCTTTCACATCACAGAAAGCTCTGCAAGGCAGGTGAGGTGGAGGTGGTTTTTCACATGCTGCTGCGGATCATTTCCAAGCACACTGCGGAGACGGTGCTCAGGGATGCTGGCATCTGTGTGGATAGTGCTGCCGCTCAGATGGAACTGGTGGCAGTGGGGCCATGAGGGTTATGTTCATATATTTACACTTCCTCTAGTAACTGATAATAGATTTTATATTAAGAACCAAATATATAAATAAATCAGTCAGATTTTTAAGAAATATCATTTAGCACAAGAGGTGAGATGAATGAATTTGAAATAAACGAAATGGATTTTTCAGTGATTGATTAGACACATTATAGTAAAATTATTTGTTTTTTTAATTTTAAAGAGAAAATAACAAACAAATAACAAAAACAAATGAAAACAACAAAAAACAAAACAACAGAAAAACTATAAAAACTGCAAAATTTCAATACAAGATGATAGAAAATCTATAATGTTAGTTGCATTACTTACTGTTATCTTCAAAGTAGTTGCTCAGATTATCAGATATAGGCATGTAAGATTGATCAAACAATTAAATAATAACTGTTCCTTTCAATAAACCAATAGAAATTGGTAGTATAATCATGTCTTGTGTGTGTATATCTATATCTATAGATAGTACATATATTTTGCTTTCTTCTTTCTTTCTTTTCTTCTTTCCCTCATCCTAGTTTTTCTTCCCTATTAAGCAGTTTCTTTCCCTTTCACAATATCTATTGTATCTTTCAGTTTTATTTACTCTTTCAGGTCCTTACACCAGGGAGAAAATATGGTGTTTACACATGCGGGTCTGATTTATTTCACTTCTGAGTACAGTCCCTAGTTGCATCTATTTAACTATACAAGCCTCAAGCTTATCTTCCTTTATGGCTGCATAATATTTCATTCTATAAAAAGTCACATATTTTTGTCCATTCCTCAGCTGATGGGCATTTGGGTTGTTTCCAAAATTTTGCTATACCAAATTGTGCTGGTATGAACATGAGTACACATATATTGCTGTGGTATGATGTTTTTAATTCTTTAGGGAAAATATACAGAAGGAGAATGGCTGGGTTAAATGGGACCTCTAATCCTAATTTTTTGAGAAATCTCCGGACTGATTTCCAGAGTGGTTGCACCAGTCTACATTGCCACCAACAGTGAAGAAGCACCCCATTTTCCCCACAGCCCCTCCAGAATTTGTTGTTGGTTGATTTCTTGATGATAGGCATTCTTACTGGGGTGAGATGAAGCCTCAGTGTTGTTTGAATTTACATCTCTTGAATGACCAATGATGTTGAACATGTTTTCATTTACTTGCCATTTGTATTTCTTCATCCCAGATGCCTATTTTTGAATTGGGTATCTGAATTTGGAGGTCTGAGTTTTTTCAGTACTTTATATATTCTGGATATAAGTCTGAGGGACAGTTAGCTAAAATGTTTTCCCACTCTGGATTGTCTTTGTACTCTATTGGGGCCATCTGCACAATGTCAGGCAGGTTACTTGCTATAGCAAGGTCTTACATTACATCAGAGCTCTCTAGAGAAAAAGAATCAAAGGAATATCTATATCTATTCTATCGTCTATCTATCTGTTATCTCTCTCTCCCTCTCTCTATCTCTTTGCAGACTGGAGAGCCAGAAACAGTAATGAACTGCTCTGAAAAGCAAGAAAGCTCAAATGAGGGGATGGCCAGTGTTGCAGCCCAATTCTGAGGCCAAAGGCCTGGAAGCCTCTACAAAGCCATTGATGAAAGTCCATGTTTGGAGGCTGAAGAACCCAGAAGCCAATACACACGGGTTACAGAGCGGAAAATTACTCACACACGAGGAGCGGTGTGTGTGCAGATGTGCGATCCTCCCATCTCTAGTCTTTTTCACTCCATCTTGGCTCGAGGCCATGGGATGCTGCTGCCCACATTCTGAGTGGGCCTTTTATCCTCAGTTCATTGACCTCACACGGGTCTTCTCTGGAAACACTCTCACAGACACACACAGACATCTGATTTGCCAATTTCCTAGGCATCTCTGCAGTCAGCTTAGTGGAGAGCCAAAATTATCCATGTCAGGCCAATTTTTTAGAGAGGAAAAGATTTAGACAATTTCTGTAAAAACTGCAGGAAGTAAATGAGAAAGAAATTATCACATGAATTACAGTGATGCTCAATTATTAAAAGGAGGAAAATATTATTGCAAGCAATGAAAGGGGAAAAAAGATAAATGGAACCTGGCACAGATGATATATATTTTTTAAAAAAGGAAATAGCACAGTACTGATGTAAATGCACACAGATGTGAGAATGAGGGAAGATCAGAAGTAATCAATGCAATACTGTTGACATAATATTTGCCAAATTCTCATTTTAGTTTCAACATATAAATAAACGGCAAAATAGAAATAGGTACCAGGCAGTAGGGAAAGGCATATTTTGCACATGGAAGGCAGAACAGAAGATGCGGAGGGAGTCGGTTCTTATACACAAGAACCAACTCACAAGGGAGGGAATTGTCATTCACTGGAAGTGTACTAATAGAAAATAAAAACTGAAAAAAGCTGCAAAAATTTGCCAGCTTGATGAACACGGAGAGACTATAAATGCTAGCATAGAGAAGAGAGAAATACTAAGCACCACTGGGGAGAAAGTGAGCAACAACATATCTCCTGAGCTATGTTTCACTGTAAATTTCTGTATTATAACTGCTCTTGCTTTATTTAAATATAAGGTGAGGAGAACAAAGAATGAATGAGGAAATACCTAGCATAGACTTGAGAATTTTATACACCACTGATGGCAGACCCTATGTCCTCTGTCATTTATATAACATGACTTATGTGATTATGTATAATATATATGATTAATATTATAGATTTGGGTAATTGCTTGAATGCAAAAGAATTTGAGTAGTTAATGTCTTGTAATAAAGTGCTTAGGTATGAAAATGTCTTACATCGATGATAATTTTTCTGTGAATATGGTTTAAAAATTTTTTTTTCAATTTCCAGATGCAAAGCACAAGTGGATTGCAGTTTGAGCTCTTTGAAAGTTGTACCACGCTATTATTCAGGGAAATGCAAATTAAAGCCACAATGACTGTTGGAATGGCTATTATAAAAAGATAAGAGTTAGGAAGGATGCCGGAGAAAAGGGAACTCTTGTGCATAGTTAATGAAAGCAAATTAACACAGCCATTACAGAATATAGTGTGGCAGTTCTTCCAAAAATTAATAACAACCATATAATCCAGCAATTCCACTTCTGAATAGTCAAAGGAAGTGAAGTGAATATGCAAAGAAATATCTGCATTCCTATGTTCATTGCAGTTTCTATCACAATACCCAGGGTAAGGAAAAAATCGAGATGGCTACAACTGGATAAATACATAAAGAAAATGGTACACACACACACACACACACACACACACACACACACACACACAATGTAATGCTATTCCACCCTAAAAGAGAAGAGAATCCCATTAATTTATGACAATATGGTTGAGGTATGAGATGTTATTCTAAGTAAACTTAGGCAGGTACAAAAAGAGAAGTATCCATGATTTCACTTATATGTGGATTCTAAAGTAGTCACACTTAGAAGCAGAGTAGAAAGTGGCTTACAGGGTGTTGAGAGCGTGGGAGAGGAATGTAAAGTACTGGGTATAAACTTTCAGCTCAGCAAGGGTGTGAACACTGGAGATCGACTGTATATTGCTGCCTGAAATTAATGATCACAACTTATATACTTGACAATTAATAAATGATTAGGTAGGTATTCAATAGATATCTTGGAGATTAGACATATCTTGCTACAAAAGTGTACATGAGGTGGTAGGTGTGTTAAATTCATTATATAAAATATGCACATATATTTGTAGCATAGGTATACATAACATTTATCATGGTCTTTGAAAATATGAACAATTTTTATTTGCCAATAAATCTGGGGTAAACTTGAAGTCTGTCTGACTATGGGATGGGGAATAAGGCAAAATAAGATTAGAAAAGAAAAAAATTAAACTAGCTACAACAGATGTGGCAGAGAGCTAAGAAAGAAAGAGGGGTGAAATGTTAGAGAATATCAAAAAGAAGGCTGAGGGCAGATCCAAGAATACAGGACGTGAAGTAAGATAGTGTTCTATGGCTCACCAGGTCATGAAACAGTAAAAAATATTCATAGGGAAACAATGGGTGCAGCTTTAGAACAGCCCAGGGTTCCACATGACGTAGATAGGAAAGATTATTTGCAACAGGGGGAACTTATGGGACAAACCCTTTTCCTGGAGAATGACATCTAAGATCCACAGCACAGAGAGTGATGGGGTCAAATGACATTAATAGTACTAAGTCCAGAAAGTGGGAGCCTGGAGACCACGTGACTGCAGACGGTAAGGTCTGTGGCTTGTTTTTCTGTCCAAATTGGACTCAAAGCCAGTAAGAGTGATGCGTGATACTAGAAGCAGTGGGATTGATAAATTACACTGAAATCTTTCTGTGATTAATTTCGGTGTGGCTGCCACCAACTGCATGCATGGCTTCTCAGCTGTGGTTTCCATATTGCTCTTTAGAACAGGATTGTAGAGACTTCCCCTGACCTTTCCTCCTCTTCAAGGTTCTGCATTCAGTATGCTGTACGTGATCTGGATGAATTGTTTTATAATTGTTCTGTCATTTCACATTGTATCTCCCTGAAAATATTTTAAGTTCCAGGAGGTTAGGGACTTTGACCTTTATTTATTTTACATTTATAAACTTTTGTTTCCTTTTTTCAAACACATTACGTTTTTTCTCTCTAAATTATTCATATATATATGTATATATATATATATATATATATATATATATATATATACACACACACACTGTTCTTTGGTAAAAGAAAATGATCTAATGATCTATCAAGACTTGATTATTGGTCAAATAATTTTGGAAAAATTGAATGCATTTCTTTGTGGTGAATAGATAACAGTTTATTTTAAAGCATTAAAGATAAATGGGACTTCAGAATTATCAGGTACAAATATAGAGCACTTAAAAATTGATAGCATTTTCCCCTTGCATTTTAAGGAAGCTTTGTACTGGAAATTAGTATACAACAATTTTAATTTTGATTGTGTCTTTGCTATGTGACTTTGGCAATTTATATAATGTCATTTCAAGTTGGTTTTCTCATCTATAAAATGTGATGCTCTGTTAGATGATCTCTGAAGTTCTTCCAACTTTGGCTAGTCTGTGTTAAAAATAACTTGCTTTTATTTTTTAATTTTAATGGTTTTCTAAATTTATTAAAGTATAAATTGACAAATATAAATTATGCTTACTTGTGGTATATAACATGATGTTTTCATTACATATACTTGTATGTATACATTAAATATGGGGATAGCTTGCTTTTAAAAGAAGTGGTAGGGAAGGTGGTAGCTCAAGAAGAAGCAACTGGGTGCTAGTAATGGAGTAGGGGCTTGAAAGAGAACAGGAAGTGACCGAAACAGACTCATCACTTTCTGCTCTACATCTGAGTCAATTCTCACAGTTTTATGGATTTATTTTCTGTCCCCCACACTTCTCTTCCTTGGTTATTACATACATTGAGCAAACTCAATCCAATCCTTGAAATCATCAGCTTTTCTAGGAGGAGACCATGACTTCCTCCTCCCCTCCGCCCCATGCTGAGGTCCCCAGGCCGGGGACAAGTCTGTCATGTCTCTGTGTTCACGTACTTTCTGTTGATTTTTAAATTTGCTATATAAGAGCCTGCCCTCAGCAAAAGGAAGGCTGGGATAAGTTTGGGATGCAAGAACGAGAAACGCCAACTCACGCCTTTCCCTGCGAGCTCCCACAGCGCACCTGTTGGAAGCCATAGACGTTGAGTCCTGGAAAACAAACGCACCGATTCAGTCTTGTTTGTTTGCACTGGGGTATGTGCGGAAGGCCAGTCAATCCAGACCACATCTGTGAGGGCGCTCCACTCGCCTCTCACTAATGGACTCCGGGGCTGTCATGCGCTTGCTGGCTGCTAGTCGTACCTCGCTTACACTGACACCTCCTCAGGCGCCGTCCCTCAGCCGTCAATTGCCCTGTCCTCCCATCCTTCTTCTTTCCGCTTACGTTCTTCTTCAGCGTCCTCTAGCTCAACTAGTTCTCTAAATAATCCTCCTTGTGCAACCAGGCCTTCTACATGGAGCCCCAGGTCTGGACTTCTTTCCTCAGTGGGGTCTCAGTGTGTCTTGGTGGCCTCACACCTGTGGCCGCTTTCCACAGGCCAGTCCTCACCCATTCTCACCTCTCTTGCCTTTTCCCATAGCAAATTCAGAAGCAGAAGCTTACGGTTACCTCCAGCTCAATTTCTGCTTTCAGACTATTAATTCTTAAGATACAAATTAAAATTACACCAAAACCACTAGCAAAAATGCACTTTTTCCATAGGCTGTAGCCAGATTTTTAAATTCTTCTTCATCATAGATCTATTTCCTGGAATTTACAACTGTGTAGTGGGGTGAAGGTTTGGGAGACAACCTCACAGCTTCTTTTTCATTTGATTCTTCCCTCCAGCCTGATGTGTCTCATACCACTGAATTCTAATAACATCAAGTTCTACACTCTGTGTCTCTAGACTTCCTCACGCAGTTTTTCATTCAATTCCTGGATCTCCCACAATGCTTCCCTGGAAAGTGAAGTTTCTCACTTGAATTTTCAAGGTCTCCAGTTTCTATCTGCTCATGTAGTCTTCAGTTTTGCTAGTAATGTTCTGTGAAGTAGAACGTAGATTTCTGTGTAGATTCCTATCCCCTTTGCAATGACTTTCACCCTCTTGCTGTGCAACACTACGGTTGCATCTGATTTCCTGATATCTGATCAACACATTCGCCAGGGCTTTTATTCTAGTCTTTCTCCTATTCTCCAGGGAATATATTTCAAAAGCTTTTCACTGTTTTCAAATACTAACAAGGTTGTGGCTTAGATCTGAAATGTTTCCCCAAATTCTCATGTGTGTGAAAGCTGAGTGGCCCGCGTGGATGCGGTACTCATTAGTGGAAACGTCCGGTGCTATGCCGTCAGGAACTAGGGCTTGGTTGCAGGTGGCTCACTGCACGTGTGACTGGGGAAGTTGGGTCTCCGTTCCCAGCTCCTCTGTCTCTGTGTCTTGGTGGCCTGAAGTGAACAGCGCTCCTCTGCCCAGACTCTTCAACCGTTCTGTTTCCGCCTTGGAACCCGCAAATCACGGACTGGAACCGCGAGCTGAAATAAACTGCTTTCTTTAAATTTGGATGTTGGGCATTTTATCCCAGTGATTGAGAAGTGACTAAGACATGTCTCTTCTACTTGCCTCACAGTGCTTAACAGCAGAGACCCTTCTCTTTCCATCAAATGTAAATACTTAATTCAGAATCCTTAATAATGTTGCCTGTGTATGTTTGATATATTCCCACACTGCTTCTTGCTCCTGATTCTGGCTTTTGCACACTGTTCTAACTCTCAAGGTTTGTCCTTTTTTTTTCTTTCTGAACTAGGGATCAAACCCAGGGACTTGTGCAGTTAGGCAAACCACAGGCTTAGTACATTCCCAGGCTATCAAGCCTCATCCTTCAATCCAATGTCAACTTTTATTCTTACCCTCCTTGGAGATGTGAGCGTGGCTGCCCTCTGGGGCTGGAAATGCTCTCCTTCCTGTGTGCACCAGAGTTTATCTTGGGTTTCCTCTTACATGGTGAGTCTTCCTCAGGACCATGGTGTTCTGTATCCTGTGACTACTGCCTTTGCCCTGTTTCCTGTTCGTTTTGCTAGACGCACATTCCTTGTTGATCTTTCCCGTGTCATTACTTTATATTACTATTTATAAGCTGAATTCACTCACATAATTATTTCTGGGTCAGATGGAATCTTCAGACCTCTGGGACTCCTGATTTACTGAACTTCCCAGCACAGATGACCCACAGACGCCTCTAACACGGCGCGCTTAGGAATGCAGGACAACGTAGCGCTTCGGTCTCAAACCTGGCTCCAGACGTCCTTGCTTCCAGCTCATGCTCCATTGCAGATAGCGTTGTTCCTGCATACCAACCTGTCTTTGCAGCGCTCTAGCTTGGAAGGTAACTAACACTAAGGAGAAGCCACCACTAGAGCTGATGCATGGCCCTTGAGCTTAGTCCCCACACGTTACACGCGGCCACATGATTCCTCTGAACCCTGCCCTTCCTTCTTCCTAGAGTCTCTCACCATTCTTCCTCAGCTCCATTTTGTTCATATTTTCAGGTGGGACTGCCTTTCCTCCAGAGGAGTCCAGAATTCTCGAGGCGGAGCTTTCACGGCCCCGAGTCGCAGAGCGCCTGCCCCTAGCATGGCTGCCCTTAGCTTCTGCACTATCACCCCTCTGCCTTTTCCTGTACCTCCTTTTTTGATAAGTTCCTTGAAGGCAGGAAGGGGATCATTTTTACTGTTTTATTTAATGTCTGGATAAAAGGAAGATTTATTAGACAGTTGATTGAATCAATCAAACATGTCTGCCATTGTATCATGATCTCTAGCTTCTCTGAAAATGTTTCAAAAATATTTCATTAAATATTTTGAGAGAGAAAGAAAAGACACAGAGCAGTAGTTCAAATTTATTATATGTGGGAAAATAAAAGTAAGGGTTAAGAGTGACGGGAATGCAGATGGTGATCACCATGGCAATTGGCACAATAGTTAGTAGAGTTTAAATGAGATGAGGGTAATAACACAATTTTCTAAGAGGATAGATAGTGTGTGCCTAGGATTAGTCACCAAAAGATACAAAACCAAAAAAGCACAGAAAAGTGAAAAAGCTAAACAAAACCAACAACCAAAACCCTACTAAGACATAAAGTCACACTCTTCCCGGTGGTTTTGGGAGCTCCATCAGGGTGAAGGGGTGGGTGGGGTGAGCAGTATGTGAAATACTCAGCAGTGAAGTTCCTGAGGCTCAGGATCACTCCTGCATCATCTTGTTTTAAACTTCTGTATCATATCTAGTTTTTAAAAATTTTTATTCTTTTTAACATTAAAAAGGAAATATTCAGAATGCAGGTAGAATCTTGGCCACTTGACCTAAAAGTGACCCTGAAATTTGTTTTTATCTAAGTGCAAATATCTGTGAAATGACACTTAGATAAAGTGTAATTTAAAGCGTCATTTAGATAAAGACCCATTTAAAATTTTGCTACTTTAAATCTTTGTAGTGAATATGGATAAGGTAACATGTATAAAGCCCACAACATAGAAGAGAATCAATCCTCCAAGGTTATTGTCACTGCAATTACTGTTATAGCAAGGTATCTTTACCTTCCTTCTTTCCTTCCTTCCCTCCCTCCCTCCCTCCATCCTTCTTTCATTCTTTCCTTGGAATTGAGCTAAGTAAGGGTCTTTGTCCTGACCTACATCACTAGCCCTATTTGTTTATTTATTTAAATGTGGAAACAGGGTATCTCTAACTCAAGTTGTTCAAGCTGGCTTCAAACTTACAATTATGTCTCATCTTCCCAGATGCTAGGATAACAGGCACGCATCACAACATCCAGCCACTACTAAGAGTTTCTTAAAAGACTTGTGGAATCAAAAAAAAAAAGAGGGCATGAGAGGATGTAAGACAGCCTTGTGTGTTTAGCATCTCCATAGCAATTCTTTGCAAAATGAAGAATTACAGGTTTCCATAACAAAATAAAAGACAACTTTTTCAGAGTCAAATACCTTTTACAAATGCTGGGTCAAAAAAAGTTCAGCAGCGTCTCCCACAGAGAACTCCCCTGAGCTGTGTTGTCTACATAAAAAGAGATATAGAACGCAGCATTTCCCAAGGGTCCTACAACCCGAAGTGTTCTAAAGGAGCCTGTTTTGTGGTTCACAACTGTGCTGTGGAACACCGTTTAGAAAATGTCGACAGAATGCATGGTTTGATATTAGGCAGGTGCCTCTGAATAAAAGCACCAACAGCAGAATCAACCCTGTCAAAGAGAATTGAAGTCCAGATTCATTCTGAAGCCTCTATGCTTGTATATTTTCCTGTCCATCAAACTACTCCTCAGAGAAAAACAGAACAAAGAAAGCGATCATCTCTTAATAATTGTAAGTTTATTAAAAGCTGTTTGTTTCATCTCCTTTACCTCTTCTCTGGGGCATACTGTACCACCTTATATCTGGATCATGGCAGCAGCCACAAATTGTTCTTCTGGCAGCATCTTTGACACCTAACTTGCTCTCTGCATCACAGTCAGAGCTCTTTTCAAAGCAAATGTTTAAGTTAGCTTTTGTTCGACATCCTCATGGACCACCACTCAGAAGCCTCAGTACGACTCACAGAGCCTGGGCAGCCTGGTCTCTTCTTCTGTGGTCTCATCCCTTCTAAGTTATTTTTGTGCTCTGGGTTGTGCCACAAAGACCCCTTCCTACTTTTAAAGACCCACCTTGACTGTCCCACAGGGTGCCTGAACCCTTGTGCCTTCGACGTTACATGGATTCTGAGGGGTGGTTGTATTTATGACTGTAGTAACTATGCAACTATTGTTGTTATTGTTTGAGGATTACAGCAGTACCTTGATTCATGAACTTAATTTATTCCATAATCCAGAAAAGCTGCCATTGTGTCGTGTTTGTCAACTGATCTGAAGTTCACAAATGGAAGCAAATTTTCTGTGGAATGTTTCTGTTTGTGAACTGAATTGTTTGAGGGCAGAAGTGTTCATGAACAGAAGCATTACTGTAGTATCTGCCTACCCTCAGGCAGCACCTTACAAAGGATCAGATATTATCTGCTTTTGTCCATTGCTGTAGCTTTGGACCATGAGCAGTGCCTGCCACTGACAAGTATTGGAAAAATAGCTTGTTTACTGAATTAAATGTCTTCTTAAGATTAATCTAATAAACCTACCTTTCTTAGGGTCATCTAATGAATCTATTTAAATTCTGGCTGAAGGGAAGCTATTTTGAAACCTATTCAGCAACATAAAAATGATCAAAAATACTCCAAAGCTATAAACTCTCCATCCATTTACCTTATTATAATCATTAATTGTGAATTAGCAACTTGACTGGATTAAGAACTGTTGAACAGATTTGTAAAGTACAGTTTTATGTATGTCCATGTAGGTCACGAAGGTGTGAGTCTGGGCACTGTACCTGACCCCTAGTCCCCTCTTTTAGGGCACACTTTCCCTCTGCGCTGCTTCCATGCTGCCATGAACAAAGCATCTGTGCTCCACCTGCCGTCCTGCCAAAATGAACCTTCCATTTCCCAGCCGACGAGGGACTGCTTCCTCCGATACCATGAACCAAATTAAACCTCCCTTCTTTTCAGTGTGTGAATATCAAGCACTTTGTCTAGCAGTGGGAAAGTTACTAATACATGGGTTTATAATATGTAAATGTATTTATGGGTACAGGTTAGTGACCATGTGCAAGAACTCTAATTCAGTGTAGAATGTTTTGGCTCCATGGAAATCAAACTGCTGTGAGTATAAGAGATGGTGAGGTTGTTTTGCCTGAAGGAGAGTTCAGGGCCAAGCTTGGCAGCACTTCAAGGTTGTCTGCTGCCTTCATTGCCTAATAAGTCTTTGCATTTAAAGTCACAGCCTTGTAGCACAAGCTCATGCTTCCCTTGGAACATGCCTCCCACGGGAGAAATTCTCTTCAGTTACACACTCTGGCATTGCTGCTGCCCTTTTATTACCTTTATTTCTCCCTCTCCCTGCTACTTTGTTACTCTGTCTTTTCCCTGTATAGAGCAAGTTGTTTCCTGCATTTTATGAGTCTCAAGCATAGACTTTTTGCTCATAACTAATTTGAGCACAATCCATGCTCAGTGTGGGGAAAGACCCATTTTCCTTTCAGATGGACTGAAGAGGATGAAGGGATGAGTGAGAACAAATTTTTAAATTGTTTTCCAATCTGAACACACTGGGTTAACATTTTCTAGGGGAAACTTTACAAGAAACGAGCATGCTGCCATCCTGGTCTCAGCTTTTGCTTCCAACTTTGGGTGACCATACAGTCCTCACAGATTAGAACCGGCCCTCATGCCTGCCCCTCTCACACACCACTCATTCGTTACTTTTATTCTTAAGCTTTCTACCACACAAAAGCACAATGATTTCCTATTATCCTTTAGACACAGGGGAAAATAAAAATCTGCCTCTTATCTTTCCTTGTCTTTTTTTCTAAGCTTGTCAGGAAATTGTATTGCAGTTTCACTGACTATCATTTTTTCCTAGGACCTCTGCTTTTGGGTCCAAGTTTAAGGCTCCTTCTGCGCACACAATAAGTCTTAAAATAAAAACATCACAAATATCAGTTATACTACTTTGAAATGTTTTCTGTAAATGGATGACATAAATATGTGCTGGGCATATGAACTAGGTGCTTGACAGCATTTATTAATAGGTAGATTTTAAGTGTAAGATGTAGATTTCAAGTAAAAACTATTTCCATCCTAAATAAAAGCATCTCAGGTCATTTAGCTTCAGCTAAAGTAATTTTTTGGCATGATTTTATATTTTATGAGCAAACCCTATTTATTTAACTTATGTGAATTTATCAATTAGCTTTTTCTAAGTAGTAAACTATCCCCAAACTTAGGGTTAGAACAATAACACTGATCAGTTCTCAGGGCTGTGGACACACAGGGAGGTTACTGTCTTGGTTACTTTTCTTTAGTTGCTGAAACAAAATACCAACACCCAAAATGAAGAAAGGAAAGGTTTATTTAGCTTACAGTTTGTGGAGGTTTCAGTCCATACTTGGCTGGTTCAGAGGCACAGTGGCACATGGCAAAAGGCAAACTGTTCAAAGCAGCAGAGTACAACAGAGACAACCACAGCAAAAGGGAGGAATGGCTGCAAGCAGCCTCCTTTTCTCCCTTACCTTGTAAACAGCCTACCCCCACCCAGGGGGTGTAGCTCTCACACAGTCTCCATGCCCTCCTCTTCCACAGGCTCAGGATGTATACAAAGTAAGCACCCTGGCTTCCTGCTGAGTCACATAGTTAACCTTTTAAACTCCCCAAGTTGACACAATGTATCAACCATAACAGTTACTAACTCTATTCTGGTGGGAGACATGCTGGCCAGCCAGAGGATCTAGGACGATCTTGCTCAGACCTTGTTACTAGCAGCTGACTGGGCTGGCGCCTGTGTGCTTGGCTGACAGGTTCATCGCTGCTCTGTGAATTCTCTCATTCCCTTCACAGGACCAGGTTTTCCATGTGGTGATGGAAGCAGGCAGCACAAGCAGGCAGGATCTGAAGCACAAGTGTTTTGCAAACCTCTGCCTTTTTCAAGATTGCTCTTATTTATTGTCTGAAGCTATGAGATGTGATCTCAATATGCAGTGAATATTTAAATTAAAAACATATTAGAATAAAAGCCACATTGTTACTAATATCCCTGAAAATACTTCTATTCAAACACACCCATTGGTTTTACCAATTTTGAAAGCAGTTCAGCAAATCCTCTTTTGTGAGTGCCTAAAGGTGTGATAAAGAATAAAGTGAGTGCTGTGCTGAGTGCCATCCAGAAAGCAGGCTCATCAAAGCATTGCAGTTTGTCTTTACCCATCGTATTTACAGGATGTGGCACTGTGAAACTTCTGGCTCTTCTAAAAACGTCAAAATGACCATGGAAGTTTAACATTTTGAATAAATTCAGGACATTCAGGCAGCTATGACAGTGTAATAAAAGACACTCATGGAAAAAATTTCCAGTATTACCTCAGATAGTAACAAGAAACATGGGACAGTTTTGCTCAAAGTGAGGGGAATTATTTTGAGGGAGGTTAATGGCAATAGGTCTTCTACCACAATAGAAACTTTAAAAATTTAGACAAGTACCACATATTTCAACATAGTCACCTGGGGAATTCCAGACGCTATGAGTGAACAGCACGCAGCTGCCTGGACCCAGCAATGATGTAGCAGAATTTGCAATCTACTACAGTTACATATGACAAAATACTGGTCATCTTTTAAAAATTATGCTTCATGGTTATGCAACTCTTCTCTCTCTTATAGTTGAAGGATCTACCTCTAAAATAAACTACTTTTTTTTTTCCTTCTGGAGTTGCTCTTTGAACCACAATGTGAATGGTTACTGCAGTAATCAAGTTATAATAAAATTACTACAAGTGAAAACATTCTTTATGGGATGATGCTAATGCCAGGGTATTACAAATGTAGCAGTGAGAGAAAGGATTTACAGTGTCCATATGTAAATATATTCTCTTGCTGATAATCAATTATTTCTTCATATAAGCCAAGATCTTGCCATGAAAAGATGCTTTAACATTTGTTGGAGGTGCGGTGCAAAATGGCATCTTGCTTGCCATAGAGCTCTTTGCATCTCTAAGAAAGGCAAGTTAGTGCTTAAAATGTTACAAAGTATTATAGTTACTACTAGGACACATGGATTTGGAGGTGTTATTGGAGAACAGATGTGTAACATTTAATCCAGACTGTGGAGTGCAGCGATCAGGAATGAAAGAACAAATCTCAAAAGAGGGAAGGAGTAAGGTAAAAATAATGGCAGCAACATTCTGCTTAGAGAGGAAAGGAGGCCAGAGGGTCAGCGTGCCGACGAGAAGGCAGCAAGAGGGCTGATGGTTAGAACAGAGAGCTCTGAGTGAGGTGGGAAATCCTCAGGCAGCAAAAGCAGAAATATGTTCCCAGAGTGTCTGAGGCACCCAGCTTTGTTCTTGAACTCATTTAGATGACAGATAATTTCAGATGTCTGTTGTTGAGGGATGTGTGCTTAGGGTTTGGGAGTTAGAGGTAAACAGCTATGACAAGTGTTTGGGAGACTCAGGATGCTTTCTCTGGACTGTGGTGGAGAAAATGAAGCCCAGAACCGTGGCCATGACCAAGTGTGTTTACAAGCTGTACATGTGCTAGGAAGGAAGTTCTGTTCTGTCCTTGTATCTGATTTTATTTTAAGGAGCAAAAGTGGTGTCATGGAGGCCAAGACAGGAGGAAATTTTCAGGAAAAGTGAATGATACTAATAAGGATGAATAGGGGCTGGGGATATAGCTCAGTGGAATAAGCGCTTGCCTAGCAAGCGCAGGGTCCTGAGTTCGATCCCCAGTACCGCAAAAAAAAAAAAAAGAGGATGAAAATGTCTGCTGCATTTGCAACTAAGCATCTGTATGACCAGTGACTATTTACCCAGTTGTACATATATTTCACAGGTATTTTACCACTTATGAGTGGTAAGATTCTAGAACAGAGTACATAGTAGAGAGCAGAAATTACACTGTTATCTGGTGAGTGAAACACAGGCAGAGTTAAATGGAAATTCAGAAAATGCCCATCTGTATGAACAGGAATGCACAGGAGAATTCACAGAGGAAGTAAAGTGTGGGAAGAAATCAAAGGCTAGGGGTATAAAGGAGCTTGGGGTTTAACAAGATAATGAGAAATAGAAAGTATGTCTAAGTGATGGTTAATTAATTATTTCAGTTGCAAATGACAGAATTCTAATGCCCAAAGTAACTATAAATGGTAAAGTTTTTATTTTGTTTGTTTTTGGTCATTTATTAGAAATGACTAGATTCAAATAATACCAGTAAATATCTGTCTCTTTAGCTCTGGACTCTACTTACGCATGTGTAATACCTCTGCATGGCAAGAACATTCAGAAAAGCTCCAAACTTACATAACTCCTACTCTGCAGAGTTTTAGAGAAACCCTTTGCTCTGCTTATTCATATAAATTTCTAGAAAGCCTGATGATTCTCCCTGTTCCACCAGGTGTCCTAACCTTGAACTCCACAGATAACTATTGACCATTAACTTGTGCCAAGACTGAATGTAGGATGCAAAATTCAGAGAATTAGCGGGCAAACACCAAGCGGGAAGGTGGAGGGAGTTGTCTGCCATGGTGATAGAAAGGAGCAATTTATCACAACTTTGCTTAGAACTATAGGAGCATGGTAGAAATTAAAAGGGGCCCTTATTGATTTTTAAATTCTCTGTGAACAATGCACTCTTTTATTGTCTCCTCAATTGGTTCATGGCCAAGTTTATGTCCTTTTTTTGGTAATAATTTTAACATTTTCCTTCTTTCAAGGCTTTTAAGATGGTATCTCATCTTGATTTTTCTGATACTTAAAAAAATGTCAGTTGTTAGAGGAGATACAGTCCCAAGCAAAAAAAGTAAAAATTAAGTTCTCAAATAATTTGTATAGTTAGATTGACTTCATAGATGTGAAATCATGGAGCAGAAAGAAAATCACTAAGTGGGAGTGAAAATCACCTGCTTCTGAGGACAGTTCTATTCCCACAATTACCAGAATATCTCTCTAATCACCATGGCAATTGATAGTTTCTTTGGTGATTTTTGAAAATTTTAGAAAACTGATGACTAATTCTCTGTCTTTTGGTGTTAAATATTACTTCCTAAGATTTGGGTCATATTCTGTTGGCCTTTAGTAGCTCTAATGAGGTTAGAACACAAAACCTTTAGCCTGCTGCTGCTCAGCCTGTGTTCTTCATGGTGCTGATTATAAGGCAGAAAGGAAGTAAATTTTCTTCCTAAGGATGCAGAGGGGTAGAATATAAGTCCTGCAGAAGCTCCAAGCCCTGAGTTAAAACCTTAACCTTGAACTCACTGGGCATGAATCTGAGCCTTGTGTCTAGATGTCCCCCTAAAGCCTCAGGTCATCATAGATGGACCTTTCTCAAAGCTGACTGGATTTAGAATGTGTGATGCTGAGATTAAGGGTGAGTGATTACTAGATCAACCCACCCTAACCCTGCTAGTCTAGATAAACTATAAAAGGGGCAGAAAGAAACTACTACTGTTTGTAGGACTTGCCACTTGTGATCTCTTCCTTCTGCCTGCCATGAACTATTTCTTTCTTTCACACCCATCTGCCATGCCACCCTGTGTTGGAGCCAGTGAACTCTGAACTGAAACCTCTAAAATATGTGAACTAAATAAACCTTTCCTCACTTAAGGGTGTTGGTTATTTTGTCTCAGCAACAAGAAAAAATAACTAACACATCCAGAGATAATGACACTAACATGTCAAAAAAGCCAATACAATAGATGCATCAATTAGTGATAGAAATTAAGTAGAAGGGACATAAACCAAATGAGCAACAGGAAAATAATACAATGACAAAAATAAATCAGTGCCTCTCCTTTATAATTAACTATGTAAATGGACTCAATTTGCCAGTCAGAAGACACAGATTAGCAGAATGTATCAAGAAATAAAATGGAACAACATTGCTGTGTATAACAAACACATAACACAGAAATTCGTAGACTAAAAAAACAAAGGATGAAAATCAATATCCCATGCAACAGGAACGTACTAACAAGCAGTGGTAACTTTCCTATTTTTAGAAAAAATGCACATCAAGCCGAAGTTGCTCAAAAGAGGGAAAGCAGGACATTACATATTGGTTAACGGAATTACTCAACAGAGAGAGATGCATCAAACCATGGTGCCCCAAAATTCACAAAGCAAACATTGATAGACATAAAAGATCATATAAACACCAGCGAAATTATAATCAGGGGCCTCAATAACTTACTATCACAAATAGATCAATTAAACAAAAAATCAACAGAAAATTCAGAATTGAACCAAATTTTTGAAAAAATGGATATAATAGACACACGAAGTACCACCCAACACCAGAATATGCATTCTTTTTGGTAGCATATAGTACTTTCTCCAAGATAGACCACATAACAGTAAGACATACCTAAGCAAACTCAAAAGAATTGAAATTTTATCATGCATATTACCAAATCACAGCACAATGAAAATAAAGAACAATAGCACAGGTAACTGCTGAAACTATGCTCTTAAGTAATTGATAAGTCATAGAGGAAATTCATCCTTCAAAGCCTAGTGTTCCATTTTTCAGGATGGCTATTACATTGGAACACAATGAAATTCTTCTCTTCAAACTATTGTTCCTTAAATTTTTCTAGGTAACATACATAAATTTCATGAAAAATTTAAAAAGCACGGAATCACCAGAATAAATGGGGTAAGGAAGAAATAAAACAGTTCCTAGAATTAAATGATAATGCCAGTACCACATACTAGAAATCAATGGACAAAATGAAAGCCATTCTATGAGGGGTGTGCATAGCTATGACTACCCCACATCAGAAAAACAGGATGAGTCCGAACAAATAACCTAATGATGCATTGCAAGGTCAAAAATGCAGGAACAATCCAAATCCAGACCCTATATAGGGAAGGAAATTATAAACATAGAGCAGAAATCAATAAAAAAAAATACAAAGAACCAATAAATTGAAGAGCTGGTTCTTTGAAAAAATAGATAAAATAGACAATCCTTATTGATCTTACCAAAATTAAAAGAAAGAAAAGATACCAATCAAATCTATTGGAAATAATAAAGATGAAATTATGACAGTCACCACCAAACTCCAGAAAATTATTAGTTATTACTTAATAATCATACATGCCAAAAAGTTGTAAAACTCAGAGTAAATGGAGAGATTTTAAAATAGAAATCAATTATAAAATGGAACTGAAAACTTAAAAATCTTGAACAACCCAGTATCAGGCAATAACCTGAAGCAATAATAAAAACATTAACAACTAAGATAACCCCAGGACCTAATGGATTAACTGCTTTATTCTACAAGAATTTCAAGGAATATCTGAACCAACATATCCCAAAGAAATCAAGAGAAAAGAAGTACTTCCGAAATTAGTATGAGAAGCTTACATCAACCTGATCCCTAAATGAGAAAAGTATCTAAACAAAACAGTACTCTCTCTAATGGGGATATAGATTTAAAAATCCTTAAAAAGACACTGGAAAACTGAATACAACAAATCATCACAAAAGATCATACATCATAACAAAATAGGTTTCATTGCAAGGAGACAAGGGTGGCTCAGCATACACAAATCAGTAAGTGTAATTCATCACACAAACGGACACATGGACAAAAATATGATAATCTCAATAGGCACAAAAGAGCATTTGACAAAATTCAACACATATCCATGATATAGGCCCTGGAGAAAATAGTATGGAAGAAATTTATTTCAATCTAATAAAAACCACTTAGAGTTACCCTACTTCCAGGCATGATGGCAAATCCCTGTAGTTCTAGCACTTGGAAGGTTGAGGAAGGAGGTTTGTAATCATTTTGAGGACAACCTGGGCTACACAGTGAGTTCAAGTTCAGCCTGAGCTATATAGGAAGACATTGTCAAAAGAAAGAAAGAAAGAAAGAAAGAAAGAAAGAAAGAAAGAAAGAAAGAAAGAAAGAAAAAAGAAAGAAAGAAAGAAAGAAAGCCTACTGCCAACATCAGATTAGCTGCATGCTTTCACTTTAAAATCAAGCACAAGAGAAGGATGCCCATTTTCACCTCTGTTGTTTAACATAGCTTTGACACATTGGCCAGAAAAACAAGTAGTAGAAGGAGACAAAAAATGATGTAGTAAAGGATAAAGTCAAAGTATCATTATTTGAAGATGACATGTTCCTTTACTTTCTCCTCCAAAAAAAAAAGTTCCACCAAAAGACCACTAGAGTTAATTACCAATGCAGCAATGTTGAAGTGTACAAAATAAGCACACAAAAATCAATAGCACTCCTACACACCAATAATGAACTCACTGGGAAAGACATTAGGAAAAGAGTGTTGTTCACTACAGCTTTAAGAACAATTAAAAACTTAGGAATTAAGCTAACTGCGGAAGTGAAATACCTCTACAGTGAAAAGTACGTCACTCTGAACAGGAGATAGAGGAGGAAAACAGTAAATGGAACGATGACCTCTGTTCCTTGATAGGCATAACTAATGCAATCAAAATAGCCGTTTTGATTTCCACAGTGATATATTCCCACTGATATATTTCCACAACTGATATATAGATTTAATTCAGTCACAGTTGAAATAATAATGGTATTTCTCAGATCTGGAAAAAGCAATCCTAAAAACCATGTGGTACAAGGCCAGAATAGCAAATGCAATCCTGGGTAACAAGCGAAAGCAGGTGGCATCACAGTCCCAATCTTGAACTTAAACAAGGAAGGTACGGTGATTAAAACACCATAAAAAACCAGCATGGGGCCTGTATAAAAACAGGTATGGGGATCAATGGAACAGAACAGTAGGAGACTAAACAACCCCAGGCGCTTACAGCTACTTGCTCTTTGACAAAGGGACCAAAAGCATACACTGGAGGAAAGGTGGCCTCTATAGCAAATGGTGCAGGGAAAACTGGATACCCACATGCAGAATATTGAGTCTAGACTCATCTATCTCACCATGTCCTAAGCTAAAATGGAAATGGATTGGAGATCCAAATGTTAAAACAGAAATAATCTTCTGGAAGATAAAACAGACACAACTCTTGAAATCATAGATGTAGGCAAGGATTTTCTGAATAGAACTCTGCTTGTGCAGGAAATAGTACCACGAGCTAGCAAATGGGACCATATCAAATTAAAACTCTTCTGCACAGCAAAATAGACAAGTAACAGAATAAAGAAACAACTTACAGAATGGGAAAAAATTTCCAGCTATTCCTTGGATAGAGAAATAATATCTAGAACATATAAAGAACTAAAAAAAAAAAATGATTCCCCCACACAGAAGACTCAGTCAAAAAATGGGCAAGCGAACTGACCTGACAGTTGTCAAAACAAGTAAAAATGACAGAAACTACATGTAAAAGTTCCACACCAAGGCCCAATAGAAAAATGCCAATTAGAACTACATTGAGATACTCTTTGACCCTGGAAGGAATGGCGAGCATCAAAAAAACTAATAGTAACAAATGCTAGTCAGAATGAGGGAGAAAATGAACTTTTCTACATTGTGGGTGGGTCTTAAACTCATGAGCACTATGGAAATCAGTAGGGAGATGCTGCAGAAAATTTAAAAAAAATTCCATTCGGCAAAGCTATTCCCTTTCTAGGTATCTTCCCAGAAGACTTGCACTGATCACATTTCAGGGATACACGCACACCCGTGATTATGGCAGTACAATGTGTAATAGCTGGATTTTGGAAAACAGTGTATATATCCACCAACAGATGAATGGATAAGGAAAATCTGGTAGCATATTTATATACAAGAGAATACTATTCTGCCACAAAGAAAGAAAAAGTTGAGATGGTCACAGGTAAATGTTATATAGGAAAAAGATAATGCCTTACCAGCTATGTGTCAAATGTGCCAAGTTTGTGCTCTTTCAACATTGAGGAATGAATTTGTGAACCAAAAGAGAAAGTTGAGAGAGTGTTATTGGAAACAGGAGAAGAATAGCCCCTAGATTTTGAGGAGGGTCCTGAGTGGATGGCAGTCAAGGTCCTTTGTCAGGACTAATTTATACAGCAAACTCACTATGGAAGTACAACATGGGTCAAACAACAATCCGGCTATCAGGTTACAGTGGTACCTTGGTTCAAAACACTTTTGTCTGAAAACAGTTTGGTTTTCCGACAGAAGCACTTGGCAAAATTTTGTTTTTGTTTGCAAACTCTGCCTCGCTCTGACGTGAACATGAGCATGGCCAGAATCGTGGAATTAATTAAATTTACAAACCAAGGCACCACTGTACAAGCATAGTTACTCAGCTAATATTGATCGAATAGGGAAATGAGTCACAAAGCAAGGGTATATGAAAAGAGCAAAGGAATTCTTGGAAAAAAGAGGAGAGTATGGGTCAAAGTGTTCTGGTCACCCCCCTATTCATCTGATGCTTATCTGTGCCTATTAGATGGTGCTAATTACAGTATAATCTCAAGTTGTTTATCTCTACAGAAGGGCGACAGGCAGCCTGGCTATTGCTTTTCTATCTTGAAGGCTGCTTCTCTTGAGATTTACTTTCAACCATAATTCTGATATCTCTATTTTTTGTGCAGACTTCCTGGAGGGCCCAATCCCTCTCTGACTATATTAAATTTGTCTAATTTAGCTGTCTATAACAAACAGATGCAACTTGAGAATACAATGTTAAGTGAAATAGCTCAGACATAAAGCTTGACTATGACATGGTTTCTCTTAGCTGAGAAACTCAAAATGTATATACAAATAAAGATCAAATTAGAAAATAAGTTAATAGCAATAAAGAGTTCAAATAATTACCCATTTTATTGTTTCAAAACTATTTTAATATATATACTATTTTTGACATATAATTTCTCTTACACTGAAAACATTTTGTGCTGTTATCTGTGTCCCCTTTTTTTTTTATTTTAAAAGTAAAAGAACAAAAACCGTTACAAACATACGCACAGTAGCACAAGAACAGTACAAAAACCGAACTACAGATAAAGTGGCAGGGATCAACAATGGTTGTTGTATTACAAGTGGATAACTTCAAAGTGTATGCTCAGGACAATACAAATAGACATACAAGATTGATCAAACAACTAATCACCAATTGTTTCCAACATCGATATCACATGAGACAACAGTGCAACCATGTCAGCCATCCCACACATACATACATACCTACTCAGCTATCCCCCTCTTCCTCCTCTCCTTCCCTTCATCCCGATTGCTCTCTACTTTTGAGCAGTCTCCCTTCACACCTCCCGATCTGTATTCTCACCTCCAGGTTCCTACACTAGTGATACTATGCGTTATTTGCACATGCACATCTGATTTACTTTGTTCCTTTTTTGTAAGAATCTTCTTTGTCTATATCTTTTCCTCTGAGTAATTACTTTGAAGGTAATGATATACAGTGTATTAACTATTATTCTCTTATTATCTTGTTATGAACTTTTGTTATTTTATAAAATGAAAAGGGCATGATTACTATAGGCAAGAGCTGGAAAAAAAAAGAGTAGGGTCATTGCTGCAACTCTTTCCTTGCCATGTGGTTTACAACCCTTGGAACTTGTGTGTGGGAGGAGTTTGGACAGGTTTCCCATTGACAGCTAGAGAAGCCGTAGAATTCTCTAAACTGAGGGTGATGGGAAATTCTGGTTAGAGCTTCAGAAGACGAAAATACTGATGGGAAATGTGCACAATACAGACCACTGGAGTTGGACTAGATGCTATGTGTGTTACACTTTGGAGAAATGTGTTCAGTCTGTTTATGTTGTGAGACTTTGTTGGGAGACTGTGATTGAGGATGATGGAATAATTAATCTAACATCTATTGGAGGAAATTTCAAAGCTGTCCTATGTTTAGAAGAGTTGGTAATTCTACTTGCTTGTAGCCAAAACTGTAGTGAGAACCAAAAGCAAAAAGCAAGTGTGAAAGTTTTCAGGTTCATCATAAAGAAATTTTCTGCACGGCTGAGGAAAAGGAGAACATGGTTACTAAAAATATTACTATTAAAAAGAATCCAAGTACTTTCTGTCAGGACAATAGAAAAAATGACTTGAAGGGACTTTAGGAATGAGAAAAGCCCAATACTTTACAGGTCAGGTGAGCAAAACTGTAAATCTTTCATTTGAGAAGAGTCCCTGGAACAAATGCTCATGCTTGAGAAGGGCTATGCTGGGCATTGGCATTCCAGGATTTATCTCACTATGATCAGTCACCCAGGAACTCTGAGATTTTAGCTGCCATGATCCAAGGACTCATGGTTACTGGTTCAGCTGGTAGCAGACTTTGGCATCATTTGTATAATGCTTATTTCATAAGTATTCATAATTTGAGAGATATTTTGTCAAGGAAAATTCAACCCAGATTTCACAGGAAAGCCTAGGAAGTCAGGCATTGTGTACCTAAGAAGGCAGCATAAGAATCCCAGAGAGTTTAGTCAATGGTGCAGTGGAGTCCCCAGCAAGTAAAAGATGACAGGAATGTGGAATATATGCTGAGAAAAATCACAGGCAGTAAGCGGAGCCAGCCTAGAAGTGAGACCATGTGGGCTGCAACTGGCAAGGCCTTAGGAGTGGGACTAACTAAGCTCTTTGGATTTCCTATCTCAGCAGGCCTTGCACCCAGTGCTGGACAAGGAGCTATGGTATTTAACTCTTGCCCTGCTGGAGTTTGATCTTATTTACTTATTTTTTTAATTCTCTTGTTTCTCCCTTTCACAGTGGAATTTTCCTATGGGTCATTTGATGTTGGAAGTACCTAACTTTTTTTTTTGATATTCATAGGGGCTCACAGTTAAAGAGTTTGCCGAGTCTCAAAGGAGAATTTGTTCTTACTTTTCAGCACTACTGGAACTGTTCAGCCTCTTAGTGGTAATTAAATGCATCTTACATAAAGAATTGATTCTTTTGGGGACTAGGAATGGAATGCTGTGGTTGAGATCTAAAATGTCCCAAGTTCTCAGGTTTGGATGGCGATAGGACTGTGGATGTGTTAAGCTCAGCACTGGACTAAGCCACTGATGAATTCACGGCTGTGTGTTCTCTTAGCAAATGGGGCGTGGTTGGACATGGGTTCCTGTGTGTGTGTTTGTGTATGTGTGTGGGTGACCTGGAAGGTGCAGTTTTGCCCCAGGCTCCTTTCTCTCCCTGCTTCCTGGCTGCCATGGCATGAGCATCTTTCCCAACCATGCCCTACACTATGCTTTTCTTCCTGGGAGCCAGCTGGCTTTAAACTGAATGCACTGGAAAGTGGAAATCCAATGAGTCTCTTCACTCTAAGTTGTGGGTGTTCAGTATTGTGTCTTCGTGACTGGAAAGTGACTAATAGAGTAAATAGCACTTAGAGGACAATTGACTGTTGAACTGGTGTCATTAATTGTCAGTATGCTCAGCATGCTTCATCACACACAACATAATTTTTAACATAAGAACAAATGTATGTGATATTATGTGGGGGTAATGATGCCATCATCAAAATGTAGACTCATCAGACTATACTGATAACAACTTGGACATTCCTGTTTCTCTTTCCCTATTGACACTTTTATATCCATGTTATCATCCAAACTAAGAGAGGAGAAGAAAGAAAACCAAAGATGGGGTCTTATTGTTATTGGCTCATGTCCTTCTTTTTCTTTGTATCTGCAGTTATAAGAAGTGTTACATGAATTCTTTCGCTGCCTCTGGCCCTTCCTTTTTAGATCTCAGCTTTCCATTAAGAGGACTTAGGGAGAGTACTACACAGCTCCAGAAAACATTTTGAAAGGTTTTAGGGTCAAGTTTCCACCTTACTTTTGTTTCTGCTCCATCTGTGTCACCGTCTCTTAGTCCTGCTCATGGAATGCCTTCCTTTGGGGAAGCAGCTATTTCCTTAACAGTAATGACTTATCGTCAGTGGTTGTTTCTGACTGGTGAATGCAGTTTTCCTCAGTCACAGATAGCCTGTTCTCATTTTTGAAAGATTCTGGCTAGTTTTCATTTGGATATTGATAAGCTCCTTGTGAGAAGTGGGTTTGAGCATGAGGAAGGATGCTGTTGACTGATGCTCTGGATGCTGCTGGTCAGAGTGGCTATAAAGTGATGTAATTCATCTCCGCATGAATTAGTGCCAACTCCACCATGGAAAAGGACAGGAAATGCATAGTGGTTTTGAGTAATGTGTTAGTGATTACTTTAGAATGGTGTAAAGAAAGCCAAGAAACTTTCTTACCTATAAGGATACTATGTCATTTTCTCGTACAAGCTTGAAACTTAGGTAAATGTTTTCATGTTTATGTACGTGTTATGGTTTGTGTCTGCATGTTCCCCCAAATCCTCAGGCAGTTATGGCATGGCTTTTAGAATTTATGACTGATCCATGATTCAATGCTGGGATTTTGGGTTTGAGAGCTGTACCTGCCCTAGGACAGATAGTTTGCTGGGATTGTAGGTGTGAGAGCTATACCCACCCTAGGGTGGATAGTTTGTATATTTAAGTTGTATATTTAAGTGAGCGAAAGAGGCTGCTGGCTGCCATTCCTACTGCCATTCCTCCCTTCTTGTGCTTGTTGCTTTGCTGTGTACCACCGCCATGAACTGTTGTCCTTTGCCATGTGCCCCTGTGCCTCAGAACCAGCCAAGTATGGACTGAAACCTCCTCAAACTGTAAGCTAAGTAAACCTTTCCTTTCTTCATTTTCGGCATTGGGTATTTTGTTTCAGCAACAAGAAAAAAGTAACCAAGACAATATGGCATTGTTACTTTTTACCTAGCCAACTTTCTGTAAAGAGGATTCATTGTCAGTAAACTAGATAATCGAAGTTGCCAAGATAATACTTGTATAATACAAAATGCAAATTGACAAATACAAACTGCAGTTCTTTTTAATCAGTGCTTTGCATTTAATAGCTTTAAGATTCTCACCAGAAATTCTCCAAATATTACTTAAACTATTGAGATCATGATTACACATTGGACTCAACACTTTGTTGACTCTATTCCATTTGCTGGATCAGATCTACTTTCTTTCCTGAGTAGAACAAATGAGTTTCTTACCTGTCTCTTGGATAGGCAGGAAGAAAAAGATAAGGAAGAACGAGGGGTACAAAAACCTTAGCCTACCAAAATAATGAGTACTAGCCAGACACAAGGAAACTCACAGGAAGAGCACATTATTGTCGCTATTGTGCTTTGACCTTCTCTTGATGGGATGGTGTGAGTGCTTTGTAGTAAAGCATTCGGCGGACATAATGTCACTGGACAACAAATACCATGTTCTTATTTTTAGTAAGGAATTAAATATCTGTTCAAGTAAATATCTGAAGTGGAAGTGTTTTTCCTCTCTTTTGTTTTGAGATTTATATTATAAATACATTTCTGTGAAACATCTGATTTTATTCCCTGAAGATAATTCTTCATTTTTTGCTTCTTTCATTTCTCAGGTGATAATGAACAAATTTAGGGTTATTTATGTCAGTGTATGATTAGCTAGTATTTTTTTATTTAGTGCTAAACTTGGATAATATTGTATTGATTAAATTTATTGTTACAGCTTATCTATATTATTGAAGATGTTGAAAGAGCATTTATTCATTTTTCAGCATGGAAAGTGAAAGGAGAAAAAGATCAAGTCACAGATTAAAGAGTACACTGATGAAGCCAAAACAAAATCTCAGGTCCTGCAGATCCCAATTTCTTTCCAAAATCAGTCTTTAAATTTTGTTTCTGTCTGCATTGTACCTAAGTTTATTGAACTGGTACATTGCATTTCCCCCAATGTACTTGCTACACTGAAATAAACTAGCCCAGGAACGTTTTACTGCCTTCTAATTATGAATCGATGTACTTTAATCTTCAGCTGTCAATCAGCCTGTTTCTGCCATGACTTTAATAATCTTACCATTTTCCCTCATTTCAAAGTCCTTACTGTGGTACTTTTCCTCAATTTAATGAAAAATCTCATTGTTCCCATCTTCACACAGCCCAAACCTACCTCATTAGGATGCAATTCTAACAGGCCCTAGCAGTCTTGGGGAGCTTCTCACTTCATATGTTTTAATACTTATTTAATTTGAGTAATACTCAAACCGGTAAAAATACCTCTTTATCCTTTTCTTGTTTCTGCCTCATTGTCATGGTTAACTACAAAGCAAATGTCTGGAAGTGGGGAAGCATTCATATAGTTCTGAGGCTTGCACAGTGGAATATCAGAGGTGCAGAGGGTCTGTCTTCCTGGATGAAATATGCCTGTAGGTCTGAGTAAGATCAGGCTCAGTCTGAAGGGTGCCAGTGTCTCTGTTCATTGCTAGGAAAGGCAGGCTATTAGACAGCTGAGCTGCAGAGCCGAGGTGCTGTGGTGGGTCACTACTATGCCCCTCTTGGGTGCATTACATCAGGTCTCATTATTCTTATTATGGCATTTTGATCCTAAGATTTAATGTTGTAGTCTTTAAAAGAGTAATGCATTGTTCAAGCCTTACATACTTGTGAAGCTGTTCCAGAGCCCATTCCCATAATTCATACTACTAAGGAGGCTTCAGGTTTTGTCTACAGTTATTTTTAAACTCTGGGGGGTAAATTTCCATACAGTGAAATGCACAACTCTTTAACTGCACAATTATATAAGTTTTGACAAGTATATACCCTTGTGACCAACACCTGTACCGAGGTATAAAGTACTTTCACTATTCTGGAAAATTCAGCTGTGGTCTTTTCCCATCAGTTCTTCCCAAGGTAACTAGTGCTCTGATTTTTGCCACCATACATTAATTTTTGCTCTCCAAAAACTTTATATGAATATAGTCATATGCTACATAACTGTGTTTTGGTTAAGGATTAGAGACCTAAATTAGGGTGTTTCCTGAAAAGGATATTGACCCTTGAGGTGGTAGCTATCGTATAGTAAGAGCATGCTGGGATGTTTGTACAGTGATGAAATTTCCCACTGATATGTTTTTTACAATGTATCTCTGCCTTAAGTGAAGGGAGACTGTAGAACTCTTCAGTGTGTATGCTTTAGGGCCCTGAATCTTTTACTCTGTGTGATATACTTTGTGGTTCATTTACATATTTAGGTAGTTTATATCACTTAATAACAGCATTATTTTACTCAGTCTGCTATTGGTGGACAATGGGACTTTCTCCAGATTTTATTATCATGAATAAAGCTGTTATGATTATTCCTATTAGTATATTTTAATAGATACAGTTTTACTTTTACTGTTTTCCTCCACTGGTTAGAATCTCCAAAAAAACATTGAATAGAAATGATAACAGCACAAATATTTTTCTTGTTCATGATCTTAGGGGAAAAGCATTGCATTTTCCTCAGTTATAATGTTAGCTGTATTTAAAAAACATTCCTTTTTACTTGGAGAATTCTTTTATTTCTTGTTCATTAAGAGTTTTAATTATAAATTAAATAAGATTTTTTTTCAATTTAATTGATAAAATTATATAATAATCTCATTTTGTGGATTGGCAAAACACAGTGATATTTATTATGTAATCAACCTTGTATTGTGGAAAAACACTAGATCATGATATACTATTCTCCATTTTTAGAGTGAGTTTCTGGACTTGTTTATATTTAAAATTTCTATTCATTTAACCTTGGCTAATGTTGATGAGAAATATTCATCCACAATTTTCATTTTTTATAAAGTCATTTTGGTTTAGGTTAATGTTGTTCTTATAAAATGAATTGGCACAGGTTTCTTCTTGGGGATCACTACAAAGTGACTATGAGCAGGATTTGATATTAACCAATTGGCTTTCTGTGTTTACTTATGAGTTGTCTGAAGCTCAGGCACTGTGTCTGACAAGGCTGCAGCCCCAGTTAACTACAAGGAGACTGCAGCTGCAGGCTCCACACTCCCACAGTAAATACCAACCCAAAGATAAGGTCGTTCTCCTGACTGACATAACTTACTACTTGGGAAAATTCTCCCAATGTCCTGTGAGATTCCCACATTTTCTTGAGTATCCTGCTCCTTTGTTTGAAAACCACATAAATACGGGCCGCCCAGGGAAGTCTTTGGCTAAACTCAGAGAATACTGAAGCTGTAAAAGAGTTAGTCCCTCCTGGAGCCCTTCATTGTCTCATTTGTTTAAGCCTTTTCCATCCACTCACTTGGGAGATTGCGGGCCTGATCAACCTGCAATAACTTAGGGTTATTTAACCTGGTTTTTAATAGTTTCTCTAATTTCTGATATGTTACTATTTATTTTTTAGTGTCCTCATCAGCTATGCGTAAACTCTTTGGCCTAAAATTGTCACTGTTGAAAAGTTTCTAATAGCATATTTTTTATAATAGACCTATAGCAGTTCAGATTTTCTAATTCATCTTCATTCAGTTTTGGTAATTTCTTTTTTTCAAGAAATTTAATTGCTTTGTTATGTTGTTAAGGCCATAGACATAGCATAATAACATAGAGCCATTTTACTAGCCTTTCGAAGTTTATAAGCTTTAAGATGACAGTTCACTTTTCATTATCATACTAGCAGTTTATAAGTTTCTTTTAACATTTTTAAAATCTTTAACTTCTAGTTCTGCGATTTGTTACTTTTTCAATTTTTACCAATTTTATGTTTCATTGTTTCCCAATTTATTTTTTCCACCATTGTTTTTCATTTTAATGTTTTTTTTTCTGGTTTCTTAAAGTAAAAATTTATATTCTTGATTCTAAACATTTATATCCTAATATAAACATTATAAACATTTTATATCCTAATATAAACATTCCTTCTAACATTGCTAGAGAGGTATTTTACAGATATAATGTTGTGCTTTGCATTATTTTTAATTATAGAGTCATATCAATTATAAAGAATAGGAGGATAAGTTAAAATATATTGGTTTATATTTGCAGACATATATATTTTGATAATCTTTATTTATTCCTGTAGAATTTTTTCTCTAATTACTTTTCTTCCAAGGTGAATTTCCATTACTTGTAAATTATCTGAATTTTTATTTTTAAAATGCTGTCTTCCAAAGTTTTAATTATATTATCATGGGATGTGGGATTTGCTACCATGTCTTCTCCATCCACACTTTTTGGTAGCTGGTCAGCTGCCTTCTCTCTGCCTTTGATTCTGACACAACAGCCCTCTTTTTCCCTCCATTAGTGTATAACTCCTTTGAGGAGCTTCTTTTCAACATTTGCTCTTCAATTTTTATTGGTTTCACTATTAATTGCCTAATTATTGGCTTTTAAAAATCTTATTTTGAAATAATTTTAGTTGTAAAATTAACCTGTAAAAAATAACCCATAATAATGCATGACTTCCATATATTCTTTAATTAGATTCCTTACATGTTAATGCAACTGCATTATAAGTGTTTCAATATGATGCTATAACGGTATAATTTTGCATGTTATATAAGTTTTCTAAATCATTTATGTTCAAGTTGCACACATAATCCCCATTTGTTGTGTACGTGTAAAGTTTAAGACATTTTCTTACAAATCTGTAGCATAGATCATAGTTACCACTGCTCTTTGCTAGTCTGTAGCCATTATTTGAATTTAATCATGTAAGTAAATCAATCATCTAAGTAAGTTTTTTTGGCAAAAGCAAAGCAGTTTGTCTAGGATTCAAACTGAGACCACACACTGCATTTAGTTCTGAAGTCACTTTATTGTTCCTTAACAGGAGCAATTCTGTATGCTTTAGGTGAGTGAAGGCTAGTTTCTGGGTTCATCATCTTATAGTTTGAGATTGTAGAGTGTTTTCTAATGAGTTGATCCAAGATACGCATTTCTGATTGGAGTGACACAGAATTGATATAGGTTTTAGTACATTATATCAGGAGGTACATGGCACCAACGTATTCCTTTACTGATAATACTAATTTTAATCATTTGGTGAACATTACATCTTCTAGCTCTTTCTACTTTGAAGTTACTACTTTGCCTCTGTAATTAAGAATTTTGAGGCAAGATACTATGTAACTAGGTTAATATGCTATTTCAAAAATTTCATGCACTATTTTAAATACCTGTTGATAATTCTTATCTGAATAAATTATTATATGATCACTACTTTTGAATTCTTTCTTTGGGATTCTATGGTGAATAGCACATTTTACTTTTCAATTATTAGATTATTTATTGCAATGTGGATTTACACATTCCAGATTTGGTGTGTGGTTTAGCAGTAGTAACCCCTTTAAATGGATCTGTATTCTTCTGACATGTCCCATAATTTCTTCAACACTCTTAATTTTTGATGTAGCAATATATTCTACTCTCATTTTTTCCTTGCTAGTAGCAAGCTGGAGTCAGTATTTTACCTAGAAGCTCTGATTTCTACTAGTACAGAATGTTTAGAAGCTAAGATTCAAGTACTGAATTTGCTCATTGTCAGTGCATGGTATTGATTATGGTTCCTTTCAACAAATATAGCCATGAAACACATATCTGTACCTCTGTCTATCTATCCATCCATGTATCTATCATCTGTCTATACCATCTATCTCTTGTACATGTACATATGAATGTTTACATTTATAATTCTGTCTACCTGGCCAATCTTGGGTTCATACTGATTCCTTCAATTCCAATCCAAAAGTATTTTGAGTTAACCTGACACTGAAAATCTTGGCTTTATTCTGTCATCTGTCTATCTCTCTCTCTGTCTATCCATCTACCTATGTATGTATCTATCTATTTCTCTGTCTATCTGTCGGTATCTCTCTCAGGTGTAGATATTTTCGTGTGCAGTGTTGTGGAGATCAAGTCCATGGTAAGCATGTGCTCCAACACTGGGCTGCACCCTCAGCTCTGAAATTGATTTAATTATTTGTCTAATTCTAAAATGGAGAGAAATTACTGTGAGAATTCCCAACTCATTCCTCTGCAAAAGAAAATGAATTCCTAATAAGTAGACACTGATATTTGTTTGCATGTTTTTTTCAGTTCAGTCTAAGGACATATAATAAAGTATCTACAAGTTTCATGGGTCAACTCTTTCTTCTGTTCAGGGTGGGCGTAACCTTTGTTTCAAATGTAACAACTCAGTTTATTTACAGTACTGATTTAGGATTTTATTTGACTTTGTATTTTTGTATACAGTAATCCAAAAGTCAGACTATGCAAAGAGTATAATAGATGCTAGTTTCCACCCCTTTTGCACTTTCCTGGGCCTGTGTATTTGTTATTTATGCATACTACATTCCTTTATGTGCGAGTGTTTATTTTCACTGTTCTCCTAATACAGAAAGTCACAAAATACACATATTTATACTTTACTTTTACTCAGAAGTATATCTTGGAAAAATGCTTCATGAAAGTGCCTAGAGATGTTCTTTATTCTCCCTGCTGAGGGTGGATAATTTTTTGCAACTCGTGTGTATGAGGATTTGGTTGTTTCTAATAACTGCAAATATAAACAATGTTGTAGGGAATAGCTTTCTTCATATATATGTTGAGATGTGTTGTCAGGATAAGTTTCTAGAATTAGGATTGCTAAATCAGAAGATAAACACTAAGTAGGTTTACTAAATATTTCATGAAAAAATTTGCATTTAATCCACCAGTGTGTGGAACTGTCTTTCCCTGAAACCTCAGTTTTTTAAGTTTTTGACAGTCTGAGAAGTGACAGTGGTAACGGTGGAGTAATCCTTAAAATTTATTATATTTTCAATTTATATTTAATGAACCGCATCCATTTTAATGATACAGTTTGAAAATGTATTCATCAGGGTAAGCATAAGTACAGTCAAGTGATAGAGCATTTCTACTCACAAAATGTTTGGGTCTCTTTGCCATCAACTTCCTTTTACCTCTGACATGCAGCAGCCACTGATATGTTTTTCTCTGTACCAAATTCATTTTGTCTCCTCTGCAAACTCATACAAATGGAATCACAGCATATATCATTTTATATTTGACTGTTACAAAACATAAGGCTTCGACATTCATTCATGCTACTGAGTATTGAGAACTGTTACATGTATGACTATACCATACATTATTGACCCATTCACCTGATGATGGATCTGGATATTGGATATAGAAACAAATCTATTATAGACATTAATTTTAAGGTCTTTGTGTAAGTGTATGTTTTATTTCTCTTGGTTCAATATCTAAGAGTAGAATGATTGAATTAGAAGGTTTATGGATATTTGACTTTATAAAAACTGGTCCCAAGGCCTTCCAAAATGTTTGCAACGTCTTTTTTCTTTAGATAGTGAGAATTGAACCCAAGGCCTTTGTACTAAACTATATTCTTAGCCTTCTTAATTTTTTTATTTTGAGACAGGGTTGCACTAAGTTCCTAAGTTGCCCAGGCTGGGCTTGAACTATCAATCATTCTAACTCAGCCTCCTAGGAATCTAGGATTATAGGAGTGTGCCACCAATCCTGGCTTTTATCATTTTGTACTCACACAAGCTGGGTGTAAGAGGTTAAGTTGCTTTACCCTCCTCACTAAAAGTAACTTATCAAGTCTTTGCAGTTTTGACTACTCTGGTTTGCGTGTTATGCTATTTCATAGAAAGATTAATTTGTGTTCTCCTAATGAACAATGATGTGAAACATTTTTCACAAATGTATCAGCTATTGTCTTAGTTACTTTTCTCTCATTGCAGAGACAAAACACCTGACACTCAAAATTAAGGGTGGAAAGGTTTATTTAGCTCACAGTTTGTGGAGGTTCAGTCCATACTCAGCTGGCTCCAAGGTAGTGTGGCACATGGTAGAGGGCAACAGTTCATGGCAGCAGATAACAGCAAAAACTACAAGAACAAGAAGGGAGAGGAAGCAAGCAGCCTCTTTCCCTTCCTTACACTGTATGCAAATTACCTGATCCAGGGCAGGTGTAGCACTCACACCGATAATCCCAACATTAGACCATGGATCAATCCTGCCAGCCTCATGACTCCACGAGACTTTGAGGGGACATTCAGAAACAAAACATACCACTCCACTCCTGGCCCCCCAAAGATTTATTCACATCCATTTATGCAAAGGACATTCTTGTCCATCTCTAGGAGTTGCCAATGTCCTAACAGTTTCATCATTACTGAAAAGTTCTAGTACAAAGTCTCCTCCCAGATGTTAGGCAAACTCTTAGCTGTGAGCCCTCGTACAAATGAAAAGTAAAACACTTCCAACATTCAATGGCACAAAATAAATATTGACCATCCACAAAGGTACAAACAGGGGGCAACAAAGCATTGGAGACAAAGCAAGTCCAAAATCCAGCAGGGCTAGCATTAAGTCTTATAGTTCCATGTGGAACATCTGAAGAAATCTGTGCCATATTGTGAGCTCCAAGGGGCTTGCATGACTCCACCCCTGTGGTACTTTTTGTGGTTCCAGCTTCCACTGCTTCTCTCTCGGGTTCACTCTGCTCCCTCCTTGCAGCTTTCCTCAGACAACCCACGTTCCTGGCTTTTCCTAACTTCTGCAGTCTTCAGTGCACGTTTTGCTTCACACTCACAGCTTCACACACTGCCCTCTCAGGGGCACACTGCCTAGCCTCCGAGGCCTTCTAAAATCTAGGTAAAAGCCCTTTTAACCTTAAAGCTCTTGCATTCTATATGCACCTAGAGCCAGCACCACGTGCATGATGCCAAGGTCTGCCTCTAGCTGAAGCACTAGCCACACTTCTCTTTCTCTTGGCTGTGGGGTTCGAGTGCCTGGATCACTGGGCACTCTGAACCTGATTCTGAGGAATGCATTCTTTATGCAGCAACCACTATGGAACATGGCATTCAGTGGCTTTCTTCTCAAACCAAAAATTTTCACTTTTGCTGTTTTGAGACTGCAAAGACTGGAGACTTAGTGCTTCTAGTGATGCCCACAGGCTAACTTTTCTATTCTCTTGTTCCTCTTCAGCAATCAAGATCTCCTCAGCTCTATCTTTGAGGTCCACAGCTTTACTGGAGCTTCCTTTATGGCCACATTCACAACGTTTTAAAACTTCCTACTGGCTCTTTTCTCTTGATTTACAACATAAATCTGGCTAAAAGCCCCAAACAGTAGTCATGCCACTGCCTCAATGTTCCATTACCTTGAAATTTCTTCTGCTGGGGATTAATTAGTCCACATCTCTTAATATCCATCTCAGCCAAAGCCTCAAGACATGAGCAAAATGCAGACAAACTTTCTGCCAAGCCATAACACATCATCATCTGTAGTCCAGTAATCAATGCAGTCCTTCCCAGTAGAAACCTCCTGGACCCAGTCTTTACCAGCAGGATTTCTATCAGCCTCTGTTCTTCTGAGCTCTGACCAGAATCTCCCATACACAACAGGCAAAGGTATTCTAGTGCTTCTCTTTCAGGTGAAATCTCCGAGCCTTTCCAAACTCTTGCCCCTAGGCATTTCCAAAGGTTCCTGACCCACATAGTCAGGTATAGTCATAGCAACAACTCCACTTCTCTGGTACCAAATTTTGTCTCAGTTACTTTTTTCTCATTGTTGAGACAAAATACCTTACACTCAAGATTAAGGAAGGAAAGACCTATTTAGCTCACAGTTTGTAGAGGTTCAGTCCATATATGGCTGGCTCCAAGGCAGAGTGGCACATGGCAGAGGGCAATATTCATGATAGTGGAAAAACAGCAAAAAAACCCAAGAGCAACAAGGGGGAGAGGCAGCAAGCAGCCTCTTTCCCTACCTTACATTATATGCAGATTATCTGTCCTAGGGCGGATGTAGCACTCACACCCATAATCCCAACATTGGGCCATGAATCAATGATAAACTCTAGAAGCCCTCCCCATGACTGCGTGAGGCTTTGGGGGGACATCCAGACACAAACCATAGCAACCATTTTTATGTATAGATCATGTTCAGCGCTTCAAACATCTTCCTAGTCTTTGGTGAGGTTTTATCTTACTATTGTGTGGTAAGAATTCTATATGTACACAGTATGGATAACATTATTTTGTTACATTGATGTATTTGCAAACATTTTATGTGCATCTGTGGCTTGAATTTTCATTTTCTTGACATTGTGTTTGAATTACGGAGATTTTATATTTGAATTCAACTCCAGTTCGTTTTTTTTAGTGTGGGGAGCGGCTGAAGCTGGAGATTGACCACAGTGCAGGACTAAAGCAAAGCCAACCCTGAGAACCCACAGTACCTGAGGGAAGTGTCATGAATTTTTAGCTACTCCAGTCCTCCATACAGGAGGTGCTTGGAGTGAGATCCGTGAACAGGCTGATAGATAGAGGGGTATCACGTGACTTCAACTTGCTAAGTGGATAAATAGAGGCACTGCAGTCGCTGAGCAGTTCTTTTCTCCCTTTTGGAGTGAGGGCTCCATCTGACCTCAGCTTTCTACATTCTGACTCTTGTCTTCATTTCTTATCCTCCACCATCTGCCCCCACCTCAATTTCAAGAGCTGCACTGGACGCAGCACTTTAGTGTATAGGTTTTTGTTATTGGTGTCAAACCTAGCAAATCTTTATGCATTCAAAGAAATCCCTTATCGTTTTCTTCTATATATTCTGTTGCCTTTGCCTTTATATTTTTGTCTACCATTCATTTTATGTTATGACCGCAATGTAATTTTCCATACATGTGTGGGTCTACTTTAGGATTGTGCTTTGATTTTGAGTGACTTATATCAGCAGTTCCCAACTTTTTGGTACTGAGGACAGGTTTGGTGAAAGACATCTCTTTTTCATGGACTGGGGTAGGTGTGGTAGTTTTGGAATGATTCAAGTACCTTACCTTTATTGTGCACTTTATTGCTATTATTATTACATTGTAAAATGCATTAAATAATTATAGAATTTACCATGATACAGAATTAGTGGGAGCTATGAGGTTGTTTTCCTCATAGCTAGAAGGTCCTGTCTAGGGATCATGGGAGACAGTGACACCAAAGTGAATGGTTTATGTCCAGTCTGTTCCATGATCTCATTTTGGTTGCTGTCATTGAAGAAAACCCTGCTTCACAAAGAGCGGATGCTGGAAATAGAAGTGGGCTTTTCAGTGCTTCTGTGATAATCTCAAGATATTCCACTATGACTTTAATCCAGAATATATATGGAGAATTGAAATTGTCTCAAACATATGTTTAAGGCCACAGCCATTTGTACTCTCATTAACGTGATCTTTTTCTAGCAAGGACATTGGCAGTTCACTTGGCTAATTAAAAATGTATCACAATGCATTCCTTCCTAGTTTGGGTGTCTTTTTTTGTTTGCAGTAACTCAAACTCTAAGAAAGCTGACATAGATGACCATACCCTAGTTTCTTTAAAAATTTATCCTCATGGTTGAAACATGTAAAAAATCCTAGTGTTCCCTTGTGGTTTTATAATTGTAGTTTGACTTCAAATGCATGCATTTTATCTTCCTATTTGAACACAGTGGTCAGCCTCTCCTGAAGTGATAGAGTTCGTAGAACATCCTGCATCACTAAAATGTGCTGCCCAGTCATATTTTTTTTCCTAAAATAAATGTCTGAAGGTTGGGGGCTGGGGACGTAGACCAATGGAAAACTCAAGAACTTTGGTCAATGATCTACCATTAGAAAGCAAACATGTCTGATGAAGTGGTCATCTTCAATAATCAATTTTGTTTATGTTGCTCACAGTTTTCCTTTGCAAACTTCTCAAAGATTCTCTTTTAGTGCAGGGTGCTTGGTCTTCATGATGTCAAGAAATTTTGAAGGTTTCATGGCTTTGTTTGATAGCTGGTCTCCATATATTATACAAAGCAGGCTTCAAAAATATAAAATACCAGTGGTAATGACTTATAAGTTAAATAAGACTGTTGTTACTTCTTTTAAATGCCACTTTGTTTTGGTTGGCAGGTTTAATCCTCTGCTATCTCATCACTAGGTCTTTCCACCTTATCAGAGGATCTTTCCATTGACACGTGATTTTTCCTCATTGTCACTAGGGTTAGCTGTGGGCTTACCAAAACTGTGGCTAAGAGACATGTGCAGTGTGGGGAAGAGGTGCTGGTAGGAGTAGCAAAGAAAACAGTCAGCAAAGCATGCACAGATTAAATAAGTGTCAGATTGAGCTGCACAAGTAGAGCACATCAGTGCCATTTTTATACAATGGAATGTGACTCATCTAAAAGAAAGATAAAGTCGAGGCTTTTACAGGTAAATGGTCACAACTAGAGACCACACTCATAAATGAAATAAATCAAACCTGCATGTGTAAGTAATGTATTGTCTCACTAGTGTAAGAATCTGAAAGAGTGAATAAAACTTAAGAGGTATGATAGACATTGTGAAATGAAAGGAAGCTGCTCAAAAGTAAAGAGCTACTGGAATTAGGGAAAAGAGTAAAGAAAGAAGGGGAAAATTATGTGTATATGTATATGCAGGAGAGCTAACATAGTTGTACTACTGACTTCTATCACTTTATTGAAAGGGATAGTTAATGATTATTTGATCAATCTTGAATGTTTATATTTGTTTTTTTTAGTAACCACATTGAAGTAACCACATGTAATACAACAACAATTCCTGTAACCTTGTCTATAATTCAGCATTGCTTGTACTATTCTTGTGTTACTTTGTAAATGGTTGTCTGTTAACATGTTTTTGTTCTTCTACTTTTAAAAATAAAAAAGAAACAAGTAGATCACATCAAGTCACTTCCCACCTTAAAGACTACCACCAGATGCAGCTTAGTTGTCCTTTCCACTTGCTGAGAGATTTTCATTCATCTGAAATCAATTGATTAGTTGTGGTCTCTGTGCCATCAGACCTCTCAGCTAATGTTAATTTGTATTTGCAGCCACTCTCCAGTGCTAGCAACACTGCTTCAGCTCTACCTCACATCACCAGCATTAGATTCTCATAGATCTAACTCTAGATTCCCCAAATGTGCAGTTCACAGTAGGATTCGAACTCTTATGAGATTCTAAGGCAGCTTCTAACCTGACAGGAAGCAGTGCTCAGGTGGTGATACCAGCCATGGGGAATGGCTATAAATACAACAGAAACTGCACATGCTTGCCTGCTGCTCGCAAGCCAGTCCACATGATACAGTGAAAAAACTGTCTCACCAGCTTCCAGGGGAGGTTAAGTGACATGCATAATTATCACTGGTTATCTTTACTTCATAGTGCCAATGTCTTACGCATTAGCCCACTGGAAAGCAGAAATCCACCTGGTCATGCCATGGTCAGTCCCCACCTGTCATTTTGATTATTTTGTATTATTGCTCAAGATAACCTGCACAGTTCATTTCCACCCACCTAGTAATTTATATCTTACTAGTATGATCAATTTTGTTAATTTCTTCTCTTAGTACCTTTTGAAAATGACAGAGAATGGAGGGATTTTAAAAAGCAGTGTATCTCCAGCTGATAAATGAAGGGTTGGAATAAATTTTAATCTTGCCTCATGCTGATTGACTTTGTGGGTGGAGCACTTTACAAACCACCCCAAGCTTCAGTTTCCTCACATGTGAAAGAGGACTGATAAGATACAATACCACATACGTACTGTCATCTAACCATGTATGTTCCACATTAAAATTGTGCTTATCCCACAGCAGTGACAACAAATGATTATTAATTTGATTTTCAGTAAGCCCATGTTATCGTTATTTTTACTCTATTGTAACCTTAATGCTTTGTCTCTTAGAAAAACTCATAAGTCTTTCTATATACTGTCTCTATGATCTGTACAAAGAGAAGATTCAGATACATTAGTTTCAAATCTTCAATGAACCACTTTAAAAATAACCTGTTTTTATGCTTTCAGACATATCAAATCTATTTGGTCCTCGTAACATCTTAATTTGTTCTTCACTGAAAATCCAACTTCAGGTTTCACGGTGGAAATGTAATTTAAGAAGAAGAATCAATACTTACATGCTTAGAGTTAAGCAAAACCAGGTCTCCTATCGTGAGGCAGATCAATTTCGTGCCAAGATCTGTGCCTATCAGCATTGCCGCTCTAATTGATAATGGCATCTGAGGCAAATAACTTTCAGGTTTTCAAATAAACTTGTAGCATTTTCTTAGTTAATTTGCCAATACACAGCACATGCCTAGAAGAATTGCATGCATTTGTTTAGAAACACTATATGTTCTGTTTGTGTCATTGAAAAAGAAATCATTTATCAAAAACAATTTCATAAATGCAGAAATTATTTTTTCCAACAGAGTCATTTATATTGATCAAAGCATTTAAAGAATGCACATTAACTACAAACTGATTTTTGTTTGTTTTATTCTGTCTGCTTAATTAGTCTCCTATTTTTACTGAAGGTATATTTTATGCAGATTAGCCAACACTATATTTAATTATGTTGCCATCAACTTAGAGAATAGTCAGCTTCATGTCGCAAAACATGCCAGATTATTTCTGTGGCTTTAATTCCTAGAGAAATTACCTAAGAATTTCCTATATTAAATAAATTAAGTAAAATTAAAAATATTATCCTGAAAATATAATTTTTAAAAGGTCTAAATTCTAAGGAGTTCTATTGATTATCCAACACATCTCTCCCATTTCTTATGCTATACCTCACCTTATTAGCAGATATATTGGCATTCTGGTTTATAGATCAATCTCTGAGAAATTTTGTCATGATGAATCATTTTACCCATACTTTATCACCTCTGAATTAGCAGATAAAAAGCAGAGCTAAAGATTTTCTTCTAAAATCTATACCACTGCTGCTGCTCTGAAATGAAGCAGGGCTTCTGGGCCGTGGAACCCTCGTTAGCACGATGCTCAGTGGGACACCCTGTGGAATGTGCTGTTGCTGAGGTGTAGGGGTGGTTGCCCTATCCAAGGCCTGGATGGTTTTAGCAACAGAGCTCTAGGGAGTTTCTTTCAGTGGAGACACTCGCATACTTCATGGATTCCAAGTAGCCCCTCAAGCAGTTTTATTTATTTTATTGCTAAGAGCCAGATATTGTACATTTTACCTTCCAAAAGGGATTTGGGTTTAACACACTCAACCAAATATTCTAGAGAAAAAGACAAGAACTGTTGTGTTTTTCTTGACTTTTCCCCATCAATATCTGTGCTGTATTCTCCTTAAATTCCATAAAGAATTTACTGTTTACTAAATATTTATCTTGACTCAGTAAAGAATGTGGGGAATGGTGCACCATTTTTAGGACAGTGTGATCATGTCTAGTCCAAAGAGCATTATGAAGCAGAAGTACTTTTTCTTATTCTAAAGAGGAAATTTTGATGCCAATGAATGTTAGTGGGATGGACGTGCTTTGGGTATAATGAGAACCTCCTGAGTGTAGGCATGCAGAATTTTATTAAAATTTCATTATTGGTTACTATGTTGAATGATGAACTTCCTAACTCTGAGAAAGTTTGAAGGTACATCCTCATGCCATGATATCTACCATGTCCTCCAGGCTTCAGGGGAAACTAGGTAATGTCTGCTTAATCTGGCAAGGCAGGCTGGCATTCACTCAACATAATTGTTTCTCTCCATAGAAAAAGTAGCTAGACAAACTTGAAAATTCACTTGTACATTATAGAGCTGTCCTCTATAGGTTGAAAAATAAGTTTCCAGCTTTAAATTTGATGGGACTACTTTCCACTTGAGTCAGTGCTTTTAGGGACCCCTGGAGCATGTTTTGGAGACAGAGGCTTACCACAAACACACCACCATTGTTTTATTCAACAATTGCTTATTGGCTGCTTAGCCTGGCACAGAGGATCTACTTGATCACAAGAATATCTGTTAAATCAATGATATAAAATCCTTGCAGGGAGGCAGTTTACATCTTAGTGGAGAAGACAGGAACAAAAAGAAATGATAGTGTGAGGAAGACAAGCAGGCATCTTTCAGAGACATAGTTACACGAGGATCATGGCTAAGGAAGAAATTTGTGAGCACAAATCTTACAGTAGAGGAATGTTTCATTTTCTCATTGCTGAGAAAAAATACCCAACACTCAAAGTAAAGGGAGGAAAGGTTTACTGTAGTTCATAGTTTGTAGAGGTTTCAGTTCTTAGTTGGCTGGCTCCAAGGCAGGGTGGCATGGCAGAGGGCCATGGCAGAGAGAATACAGCAAAGCAGCAAAATAGCAAAGCAGCAAGTTACCACAGCAGCAAGCTGGATTAGCAGATAAAAAGCAGAGCTATAGCCTCATAGTACTGTATTTCTGACCCTTCAATGCTATCCAGGTGACCTGCTCTTAGTGCACACAGGATGGAGCACTCTTAATCCTAGCATCGCATGTGAATCCACCCTAGCACCACACACTTAATCCAAGCATCATACTCCAGATCTAGCTACATCTGAAAAGCCCCACTTATGTTTATGTGAAGCTTTGGGGGAACATCAAGACAAGGGACCCAAAACACACAAGTGCTTAACGTCAAATACGAGCTTTCATTTCAGGTACGGCGGCCCACCGCCCTCCGATTCCTGCTCCTCTGTCAGGGTTGTCTGTCACTTCCTAGAGCTCAGATTTTCATTTATTTTTCATAAAGCACTTTGCAGAAACTACTAATACTGATGTCCATATGTAATTAAATCAGGTGTTAGTCATATCATTGTAAATCAAATCACCCTCACCTTCACCATCATTATTATGGTCTGAAGAGCAATTTATTTTTTCCTAAATCCATATGTTGGCATCCTGCTCCCCAGACAAATGGCATAGGAAATAGAGCCTTTAAGAGGTAATTAGGTCATGAGAGGATAGCCCTGATAAATAGGATTGATACCCTGATTAAAACCCAGAGAGGTCTCCTACATTCTTTGCACCATGTGAGAACGTGAGTAGTCAGTGGTCTGTAACCCAGAAGAGAGTTCTTACCGGAGCAGTCCATGTGGCACCCTGACACTGGACCTCCAGCCTCTAAAACAGTGGCAGAAAAGTTTTGTTTATTAGGTACTTTGTGTATGTCATTTTTTACAACAATCTGAGCTAAGGCATGCTTTAAGTGGGAGCTAGGCATTACTATCTTTCATTTTCATCATCAAAAATCAAAGAAAACTGTGCATCTTGAATATCCGTGTAGGCAGAGAAAATAAACTGGGAGCAGATCTTCTTGTTTACTAAAAGTCACTTGAGAATCTTCATAGGCAAATGCAGGTGTGTGTGTGTGTGTGTGTGTGTGTGTGTGTGTGTGTTGGGGTGATATTTAGAGGCCAGGTAACACAGAGGATGCTAAAACAACTTGGGGGAACGTCAACAGGAGATAGCCTAGGTGTTAGAGTAACAAATACAACTACAGCAAATAAATGCCCACATTTCAGTACAAATCACAATTAGTGCTTATTTGCCCACATAAAAGCATAGCTCTATAGTCCCAGACAGACCACAGGGATTTAGAATTGAAGTCTCCTTAAAATTTATATTATCTACTGTTACCTGCAACCTTGTACTGGGCCCTGATGAGAAGGAGAATAAGAACTTGTAACTTTTCAAGCCTTGGCTTGTTAGTTATCAACACACTCTGTTTCTTTGGTGATGACCATGCCCATGGTCTTCCTTGGATGTGCAGAAAGGAGCTCACTTTCAGCCAGTGCCAACACTTCAGCGTAAGGACTCTGTACTAGGAGAAGAGGCATATGAATTACGAAGTTCATTTAGTTTTCCTTAGTATGAGATATCTGCAATTTTCTGCACAAGAAGAGTATTATAACCCATCCTCACAGTAGACACTAAATGTCTTCCTCAGTCATTACTTTCAGCCCCAAGCCCAGGACATCTGCAGATGATAATTACTGTCAGAGAGACTCAACCGTGGCTTCCCAGTGTGCAGAAACCTATGGCCCCATAGACAAGTCATCTATGCCTCCTGTCGCACACCACACTGTGAGATAGAATCAGGGCATAGGCAGCACAGTTTCCATGACAGAAATGATAACAAGGGGGAAGTAAATGCACTCACTGTCCACAGTAGTGAGAGTTAAAGTTGCGCAATGTGGTGGGGAAACTGGCTGACAGTGGGGTATGGCTTTTGTTGAACCATAGTTTTGCTATGTGGGAGAAACTCTTATTCACTGTCCCTCTCCAAAGGGGCTTATATTGGGGGCAATAACTGGCAATAAACAAATATATGTAAAAATATATAGTATATTAGATGGTGATAGATTCTAAGGAGATAGAATTAATAGAATTAATGGGAAATGAAGGGTTGCAGTTTAAACTGCATTATCTAACTGCCCAGGCAGCATTTGAATCAAGACCCACAGGGGCTGAGAACTAGAGAGGCATGGTAGTGTCAGGGTGGAGTATTCTAGGAGAGGAATTAGGTTTAAAAGGATGGAGGGAGAGCAAGAAGTGTGAGGGCCTCAAGTACGAGGGGTGAGGGAAAGACTTATAGGAATTGGGGTCCAAGAAACAAAAGTGAGCATAATAATGAAAGATCACTTTAGAAAACAATACAGCATTTAGTTTTTACTTCAAGCTAGAAGAAAAGGCAGTGGGAAGTTTGGAGGAAAGGGCATGGGATTGCACTTGTTACAACCCGCCAAGCACTGGATGGGGACCGAAAAGCCAGCAAGGAGAGCGGGTGAGAGGGCACCGCCACAGTCAGGTCAGCAAGCTGACCGAGACCCAGTCTGAGCCCATGTGCTTTACAGTGATAAGGAATCGGGATGTTTGATTACTATGACCTTTAAGTTCTAAATCTCAACCAAGAGCCTCATTTTGTGGTTCAAAAGGAACAGCGGTGCATCTGCGTTCTAGTGATCACTGTCAGTCCCTGCTTCCCGTTTCTACTATGTCTCCGATAAAAAATATGGTATTTACACAGGACAAAAACCTACATTCTTAGTAGAGGGCTCACTGAGTTTTGGCAAATACACACAGCCATGTAACTTAACGTAAGAGTAAAATTTTGAAGAGCTGTCCGACCCTTGGAAGTCCTCACGCCTCCTCATAGTCAGCCGTTCTCCAGGCCCCAGTCTCTACCACTTACTCACCTATCTACATTTTCCTTTTCTTTCCTTCTTCCTTTTTCTTTCTGTCCTTCTTTCAGTACAGGGAATTGAACTCAGGGCCTCACACTTGTCAGGCAGGCGCTTATGCCCCTCAGCTATATTTCTGGCCCCTTCTGATCCATTTTCTGTCTTTGCACTTTGCCTTTGAAAGAAGACTGTAGGATGGAATAATAAGGCACTTAACTGATCTGTGGACTGACTTTTCTTTTTCAGCTCTTATATTTTTATTTCATTTATTTTCTCGTTTTAAGTTCCACATATAAGTGTGTGAATTTTTTAAAAAGTAGATTATTTAGAAGTTTTGAGTTTTCAATAAGACTGAGTGGAAAGTGCAGAGAATTTCCATATACCTACCACCTATACCTAGGCACAGTTTACCACACTATAAACATTTGCCACGAGAAGGGACCATTTGTCACAGGGTGAACCTTTGCTGACACTTATCCCTGCCCAAAGCTCATTGCTTACTTTAGGGTACATTTTTGGTGCTGTGGATTCTGTGGATTTTGACAAATATATAATTACATATATCCACTATTTTATTGCTCTAAATTTTCCTTTCTCCATCTGTTCATCTTTTCCTGTCCCCAGACCCTGGCAACCACTCACTCTTTCACTGGGTATTCTATGGATTTTTTTGTTACTATGGTAAATATAACAGTATCTTAAACTTCAGTGTACAGGTTTTTATGGCTGGTGTTTCAGCAATCCTGCATTCTGCTGAACCACAGTCAGTGTCACAGTAGTAAAAAGGAGGAGAAAATATTGGGGACTCAATGTGGATTGTTTTCTATTGATATGCACTAGAGGTCTATAGCAAGGCAGAATGTTTCACTAAATAAGTTTCGATGTTGTCTTCAAACTTGTATTTATTTCTCTCATCTTTTCAGGGAGTTCTCAGGAAGATGAACAGTGTTGATTTAATTATCTTTTAATTCACTCTGGACTATAACCGCATATACCCTTATTTCTGTGAGTGAATGATTGAACAGTTCTCTTACTAAAACTATTAGGTTTGGAGAGTTTATTGATTTTGAGTCTTGGAACAAGAATGGTCAATATACTGTTTGGTATTTCAGCTCATTTAGATTCAAAAATTTCTAGAGACTGTGGTGTCTGAGGCTCTGCATTTGAATTAAAGATCATAATGCCTAAGCAATTTCACAAACTCCTAGCCTTCTCCTCATAGACTTTGGAAGCTAATGTTAGAGGATCCTTCTGTCTGTCTGATTACACATACAGTGGCTTATTGATACCAGCTTCATGAAATAAGTATCTCTAGTCTGTATGATTTAGGGCTTGAGAAAGAGCCCTGTGGTAATTGACTTCTTTACTTGAATTGTCTGGGCCATATTTTACTCAGCTTAATAAAATTGATGGGTTCACCAGTTAGACTTACAATAGACCATCTAACCATCATTAATAGCAAGAATTATTGATTTTAAAAAATATATTAACATTTCTTGAATATCTACAAGAAGCAGGGAACTATAGTCAGGATCACCTAGCTTTACAGAAAGTCAGGTTATCATTACAAATGATTCTGAAAGATTTAGAGTAGTATTAAATTTGAATTGCTAATCACCATCCAAAATGGAAATGGCATTCAGCTTGGCAGGGCTAGATACCCGGCCCTTGTTTTTAGGAAATGTACCAAGTCAAACCAACTGTGGATGGGACAGACCAGAATGCTGGGCTGGAGAAGGCCCAATTCAAATGAATGTGATCAGCTTCTAATTTATGGAGCTTTAGTGGTCTGAATTCCTCTAAGTCTGAGAAGGATTTTAACCAGTTTATCATTGCCCTTATGCCAACAGGCTGCTGTGGCCCAGCTGGCAAGATCCAGTACTGAGGTTGGTGAGTGTGTCAGCCAGCCCCTGGGTTCAGTAGAACTTTATGGAGCCCTTTGGAGCTACTGAGGAAGGGGCAGTGAGACAAGCTCTTGCTGTAAACGTATATCAAGAAGATTTGATGGGTCACATAGGGCTGTGTGCATGCAGTGACCACTCTCCACCTGGAAAATGTCTAAAGATTCAGGTAGAGGCTTGAGACTTTTATTCAAAATGTGTATCTCCCCATGTAAACCATGACTATTTTGTGTGAAATAGGTATCCCTGGAGAAGATGCTGGAAAAAGGGATCTGCCTCACAAATAGCTGAGTTATTACAGGAAAATCGCAGTCCCCTCAAAAGGGCACACAATCTTTGTATCTTTTGTTGGCTGTGGCTGTACTTGTGGTTGATAAATCCCCTTGTTTCTGATCCCACACATTGCCTTTGGGTGCTTACTGAGTAGGGCCTGCATCAGGCGGTTGGTGAGGAATTATTTCTTTGATGCCTTTGTATAATGAAATCTGGAAGAAGGTGTGAATAGGGTTTTCAGGGCATCTCTAGGAAAGACCCAAATGGAGTCCGGGAGGATGTTGAGTGTTGTATCAAAGTCTCCCATTTTCTTGCTTCTTGGACTAATTCACATTTCTCAATTTATTCTGTTCCTCCCCTACTTGCTCTTCATGGTTGAACTGTTTTATTTGAGATAATCTGAAAAATAGAACACTTCTGAGTGATGTCATGACCTTTGTGGTAGCGAGTAGTCAAAAGCAGGGTAACTGGGCTGGGTCTGACACCATTTGTATTTATGAGGAAGTCACAGAACTAGCTTCTCATCCATGAGGCTGGGGAATAGCAAATGCATTTCGAGGTGACAGTGCCATGCAAACCCTGATGATAAAAGCCATCTAAAAAGCAACCTGTCTGATTCTCTTACCAACTACCTGTTCTTCTGCTGATGCTCAGAGGGTTACAAAATGTTCATTTCAGCCCAGTACTTTCTTAGGAAAAAATGTTTTTTAATTGACATTAAAATTGAGATACTAATGATGGAGCACAGAGGCTTTTTGAGGCAGTGAAACTATTGTGTACGATACTGCAATGGAGGGCCTGCGGCAGTACACATTAGCCCAAACTCAGAGAATTCGACCCCAACCAAGAGTGAGCCTGAGTGTGTGCTGCAGCCACTGATGCTGTAATGCCTTACTGTAGTTTTATTGGTTGTACAGAGCTGCGTCCTTTGTGGGCGCTGTGATAGTGGACAGAGCTGGGCCTGTGTGAGGAGAAGGGGGATGTGGGAAACCTCTGTGTCCTCCCCTTGGTTCTGTTTTGAAACTAAAACTGATCTGTAAGAATAATGTCTTAAAAAACTAAAAAAGTGATATTCAAGAACCTATACAAAGTAACATAAAATCCACTAATTTAGGATTTCTCATCAATAGGTTTCAAATTAAAAAGTTTATTGTCAAGGTCTTTCCTGATACTGTAAAATAAATGCTTTTCATGGAGGGCATGAGTGATGGTCAGAGCTCAGTTACAGTACTAAGGACTATTCATGTGCAGGCTGAGGGAGTCTGCTCAGGTAGACAAGCCTCACTCATCTTACCTGGGGTACACGGCATACTGGCAAAGCTCCCCTCGAGTATTATTTGTGCAGGATGAGCAAAATCATTTAGCTCAGAAGACTACAATAATAAAAAGAAATATATAGACATACACGCATTGACGTCTACCACTAAATTTCTTTTAATGTAAAGAAGTTGTTGGCTAACTTTGCTGTCGGGCATCCAAATACAGTTTTTTGCATTTCAGCTTCTTCACACTGTTTGTTCCAGTTTTCTTTCTCTGGCAGTTTTGTTGGTGGTAGGAGATCCCCACGGATCGTAACGCTGGTTCCCCCATGCTGAGGAGGACACGCAGTCTCTGTCTCAAGCAACATGTCTGCCTTATCATCCTTTTCCCCCTGTACATGCCTCTCCAGCAGACAGAAACTCCACACCATCCAGATTCTGCACTCTGGCTGGGGTGCAGATGCCACTTTAATAGCCACAGGTCTAGAGCAGCCCTTCTCTTTAAGAGCATGGATGGGCATGTGAGTTTAACCATGCCAAAGCAACGATTAGATTATGTTATACGACAAAGTCAAAGGAACTTTGCTTACATAATTTAAATCCTGATCAAAGATCTCAAGTTAATTAAGAGCCTGTGGGTGGGCTTAGACGTTTTAGGTGTATCCTTTATTCCAGATATTAGGGTTTAAATCTAACAAGTCCCCGCAAAGTTGCATATACTCAGCAGTGGGCTTGTCGGAAGGTGACTGGGTCATGGGGTGTTACTTGCAACCGTAGCTTCAGCCGCTGTTGTGTTCAGTATCTGAAGGGGTCGGAGGAGGTGAACTGGCTGGCGGTGAGTCTCTGAGGCACGGCCTGCGGCTGTGCGCGCTGCGGTGGTTCCTTCTTTCTCTCTCCTTGTTGCCATAGAGTGAGCAGCTTTCTCCCACCACCCCCTTTCTCCAGGGTGACGTTGCTTTAAAGCCAGCTGACTGTGGACTGAATTCCCCAGGCAGTGAGCCAAGTTAAACGTTCTCTCCCTTCAGTTGCAGGTATAAGGTCACAGCCCATGCAAAGCAAATGTACACACACCTCTTGAAGGTACAGCTGCTCTTGCCCGACGGCACAAAGACATCACCATGTGGTCTCCAGCTGTAAGGGAAGGGGCACTGCCAACAGAGCACCCAGCACTGTCCCTGGAGTTTCCTACGTGATCCCAGTCTCGACCCACATCTTGGGTGCATCCTTATGGAGAACTTAGTTAAGTTGTGCCCAGAATTCTTACCTACAGAAACTGTAATAATAAATGAATGTTGTGTTTACTTATGAAGGGTAGTCATTTTGCATGGAAATTAACTCAGCACCATGTATTGGTTGCTAGCTCAGAGAGTTCCATTACATCTTTGATGCAACATTCCAAACTTGCACAGAGTGGTCTCCAGCTGGAGCCTTAACGTAATCTTCAATAGGCCATTCCAAACTTCCATAAGGCAACCAGCTTTTTATATGGATAAATCAGTGAATCCATTAACCCTTTGCAGCATTTCTTGTGCTGGGGAAAAAGCATCCTGCATAGACATAATATATTGTGGAATACCACAACAGTGAGTACAGCATTCTTCAGACTAGGGTAGTCATGCTGGAAAAACTGTAGGCAGGAATGGCACACTCTGGTAATCAACCTGCCATGGGTGACTGGCTGTTTCTTCCAAGAATGGTGCCATAATATGGCTCACTGGTCTCTGCTATTGGTATGTTGGTATGTTGGAGGACCAGTAAGGATCCTAACCAGGTAGGACTTGTTGAAGTCACATAGAGCCTCTTTCCTGCTAACATGACCATGCATGATCATTTTCCCCCACAAGGTCAGTAAACACTGCTGGATAAGAAGACGGGTGACACACACAGGTCATCATGCTATTTACCTGATTTCTGAATGTCTTCTCTTAGTTCCCATCCATTAGTGAGTGTCCACACAAAGATCTTCATATACTACACCCATTTGGAAGGGTCATCAAGAGGTCTCTTTCCCAGAATTGAAAGTCACTTAATTTTCTTTTATTTCCAATTTCTGTCAATTTGGACAAAGTCTTACATTCTCCCTGTACATTATGTGTCCATACTTGCTATATACTGAATATTTTTTCTTTTAAAAATTAAAAAACTGACAAACCAATGATGGAGACAAAATCAAAAGAACATAAAAATTACAAAAATGATACATGACTTCAAAACAAAATGATAGAAATTTACAATGGTTGTTGTATTACATAGTAATCATAGTAATTCTTCAGCAAAGTTGCTGAAGAATGTAAGAATGTAAGATTGATCAAACAATCAAAGACAGTAATGAGTAAAAAAAATTAAAAATAAAACAAACTGGAAATGATGCAGAGCTTCCACATACAAGATGGTAGGAGTTCAACAAAAGTTCTTATAGTGCATATTATTTTCAGATCAGTCATTCTGATTACCAAATTCAAGCATGCAAAATTGGTCGAGTAAAGAAAATTTTAAGCAGAATATTTGTGTCCCCCAAACTTGTGTTGAAACCCAGACCACCAGAGTGATGGTATAAGGTGGCATCTCTGGGGGATTAGGCCATGAAGGCAGAGTGTTTGTGACTGGGGCCGGTGCTCCTCCCAATGAGACGCCAGAGAGCAGTACAACCTTCTTTTCATGATGTGTGGGCAACTATGTGATATTAGTTTCTGAACCAGGAAGTGACCCTCTCCAGACAGCAAATCTTTCAGTGCCTTGATCTTGGACTTCTAGCCTGGAAAATTTTGAGAAATGAATGTTAGTTGTTTATAAATCACCCACTCTATGCTTTTTATGTGTATGATAGAAGCCCAAACTGATGAAAATAGTAACCATTTTCAGCCCAGGAAATTTGTTACTATGATGACATGTGTCATTTGTCAAGTTCTTCCTACCTCAAGGATTTCCTCTCTGTGCTATCAACAAGAGGGTTGTGATGCTACCATGAGCATACCAAGAAGAATCACCAGTAGACCAGATCCCCCTCAACCTCCTTCATTCACTAGTATGTGAAACATTGGTGACCCTATAGATAGGCATGGAAATAAAGGCAATAATTAACAAGATGAAGTGCACAAAAGGGTGAGCTACCTGCACATGAAACCTCTTCAGGATCTGCTGTAATCTCTTGAGGATAAGTTTGTCTTATTCAAATGTCTAGGGTGTTGTTCTTGGTACTTCCTGCTCACAGAGTTTAGTCCTTAATAATGTCCTTACTTCAGTTACCTAGTGTGATATTCTGTAACAAGTCAAGACAATCCTACTTCCTACACACTGGGCTGTCATAACATAGGAGGTGATTTTTGAAATCTCACTGATGCTTCTAGATGGAACCATATAGCTTATAGAAAAAACTGCCAGATAAATAATGTATGTACTATTTTCATTTGTAATGATTTGCTCAAGGAGAAAGAGCACATCAGGGGAAGAAGCAGCAATTGGAGTAATCACCATTAGCTTTACAATAATCCACAAAAATTCTCTCAACTTTTGTCATTTTCTGGAAAGATTTTACAGTAAATTAGTCTTAAGTTAAAAGGTGATTTGATATGTCATGGCTTCTTCAGGGTTCAAGTATGTCACTGTGATACTAATATCTGCACCACCCTTGCATAGGTTTGATAGTCCATAGAGTTATTTCTAGGAGCTTCTACTTGGCACTTTCTGCTGTGATGATATCCATTTCATGGTGCAGAAAGCTGGCTGTGCAGCATCCCCGTGGTTGATGATATCTCTTTTAACGTTTTTAATAATTAGCGATAAAAATCATAGGCAGTTCATATATTACCCGGATTTACTGTGAGAGGGACATAGAATGTCTTTCTTTTCTGACTTACTTAAACTTACTGCCTTAAATTCTCACTCTGAGCAGTGAAACACAGTGATATTTTGGGTTCAGTGGCTTTTGGGTGATATTGTAACATCATTTTAGAGCCTGCTGCATTCAGTAACCACCAGAATGCCTAGGTATCTTCCCTTCCCTTTTTGAAAGGTCGTTTCACGTAGTGAATAAGGAAGACATGAAGGGAAATTTACGGGACATATATGGTAAGTGAAGCAAGAGCTTTCCTAAGGGAAACTGGAATCCTCTTCTTTCAAGGGATATTGTGCGATGTATACAGGAAGCTACAATTCTTTATTTTGTGCTCAAATCAGATTTTTGATCCTTAGCCCTGCACATCTTTTTATGACACAGATTGAGCAATATTTCCATAAGGTGCCCATCACCATCTATTTCATCACTAAGAATGCCAGGGGCGATTTTGTTTTGCTAGGACCCCTGGGTCAGAGCCTTCTGATGGTACCAGCCCTGGTGCCCATTATGATAAATGATTCTATCTTGTTTCTGGCACACAGGTGATGGTACAGGTCTCTATTCGTGGGGAATCATCATCCCCTTCAGAATCAGAGAACCCTTTTTCCCCACCAGGAAACATGGTAATATCAGGGGAAGGGATGGGCTGTTACAGTACCAGATTCATCAGAATGCCCCTGAATGTCTTTTTCACATTTTCACACACTCATTTCATTTCAATAAGTCTCATAATTCTTACATCAGAATTCTGGATATCCTTTAAATTCAAAACACATTAAAATTATGCAAGTTATAACGTTAAACTCTGGGCATGATTTCAAGTTACATAGCCCTGCTGATAAGGTATCATTTAGCCTTCTCAGAGTAATTCCACAATCCTAATTGTAGATTGATTTGAAAGCTCTGAGATTGTTATTCTTTTTTTGTTAACCTTTAGTATAGTTGGAAGCAGTCAGAACATTTCATAGTTTTTCTTCCTTTAATACTTAACACAAAACTTATCATCTTAACCATTTTTGAGCATATAGTTCAGTAGTGCTAGTTATGTTCACACTGTTGCACATCTCTAAAATTCTTATCTTGCAAATCTGAAGCTCAACACTCCCAGATATATAGTGAAAATCCCCACCCTCAGGGTCATAGGCAGGAAAGATTTATTGTTAGTCTCCCATTCCAGATGACCATAGGAGACACTTTAAGTAACAATTTTATCAGAGCACAGCTTAGACAAAGAGGATCCCTTTGTATTCTGGGGATGATGTCATTATCACTTCCCATTATATCAATTCACATAGTCAACCCCTTCCAGGATCTCTTCTTAAGGAACAGATACTCTTGTCTGGGTCCAATATTGCAGTAGTGAGTCTCCGATCAGGGGATGATATTAGAACACAGCTAGCAGAGCAAGAACTTGAGAAAGCAAGGAGCATTCCTAGGCTAAGGGCATGGACTAGGAGGGTGTTCACTGCAGAGCCACAGGGCTCATTTGCTTCTGGGGCTGCTCAGCACCTATTCAGCCCCTACTGCTGCCATCACTGAGCAGACCACAGAGCCTGCAGCTTCATGGATATTTCTGAAGCTACTATTGCTGGAGCTGCTACACTGCACAGAGACCCACGGAAGGATGTCTAATGTCCATGACCATAGGTACTGCCATGGTTATAGCAGAGGATGGCTTCTGTTTCCTCCTAGGATGCAGAGATTCACAAAAGGTTGCTGTTGCCTCCTGTCAGAGAGAACAGGCCAGATGATCTAGCACATCTTTATTTCTAAGCCCATTAAATTGCTGAGATCACCATATAACTTAATGAAGTAAAATGCACAAATGTCCAGCTCTTCTGAGAGGAGGTGAACTTGTGACTTATTTCTGTAGAGCAGGGGTAGAAGACAAAGACATCAAAACATCGGAGGCACAGGTGATAGGGGAATTACTGACATTACATGGTTGTTGATACTAAATCAGAAACGAAAGAAGTAAACAAAAATATCATTTTTACCCAGGCACGAACGATTTAATAAATCCAGATGCAATGAGGATGGAATTTTTGGAGAGGAATTTTAACATAACTGTGACTAATATGTTAGCGTAGAATTCTTTAACCAGTAAAACATTTTCTAAAACTCAAAGTAAAATAAATATTTCTGACAAAAAAGAACAAATCTGAAAGCACTATCTTAAGCAGATGTTCCACACAAGAAATTCTAAAAGAAATTGTATGGAATCAATGGAATGGTATTAGGTAAGTACCATTTGCTATTTTACACATATTTTAACTCTCTACGATCTACTGTCTATTTAAATGAACAATAATGGCAAAGAAATATGAGGTTCATAGCATCTATAGCAATAATAGTCTGAGAGGAGTAAAAGTGTGAGAGAGTTGTTACTCAAAATATCTATCACAAAGTTCTCAAAATTCTTTGAAGGACTAAAATACTCTTTGAATGTATTCTATGATAATTTAATGAGGAATACTGAAAATCTGTGAGCAACGTCTATGAACAGAGTTGAGAATTACACTGAATCAACAGTGGAGTTAATCAGAACACACAAAACTGTTCAGTCACTTAAAATTACAGGAAAAAGAAAGTAAAAGCACAAAGATCAGATGCACAAATAGAAATTGAACACAAAATGACAGACTTAAATGTAAATGTAGAAGTACTTAAAAGGAAATGTGCTATATATCACAATTAAATTGTGGATTAATAAATAGGATTAAACCGCAGCAATACCCAAGTAAATGTTTGGGGAAGTGCTGTTCAGATATTAAAACCTGGTGTTCAAAAGGTAAAGTGTGAAAACTTGTACACTGCAAGCATGGGAAAGATGCTGTGGCTCTACAAATAACAAAGTAAACTTAAACAAGAAGAGAATTATTATTGTTAAAGAAATGATTTATTATCACAACAGACCAATTAATCAAAACATTAACACACTTAAATATTCCTAATAAATGAAGAAAAATGCCTAAAGGAAAATAGGAAATATGGACGAGTTCCTAGTCATAGTTGCACTTTGAACACCCATTTTTCATGGTAGAACAAGGATGTAAAGCCTGTATGTGAAAGATTTGGCCAGAGCCTTAATCTGTTTGATGTTTACAAAAAATGTTGTATACACCGACAACATAATTTGTTTTTTCCTTGTCAAAGTATATGGGATATCTACTAAGAAGGACCATATGCAAAGCTTTAAATCATACATCTATTAAATTACACTACTTGAAATTGAAAGCTATAGTTTCTGACTATAATATTATGAAGTTCAGTATCAAAAGTCTAGGTTATCAAAATAAGAAAATCCTGAACAGTAGTCTTTCTCCTTTTCCCTTCCCCTCCTGTGTATGTGTGTGTGTGTGTGTGTGTGTGTGTGTGTGGTGTGACACCGGGGATTAAAGCCAGGGCCTCACATTTATTTCTTTACTACTGAGCCACACCTCCAGCAGGATGACTGAATCATTATATTAGAAAGGAACAAAGTTCCAAAATCAATAAATTGATCTTTCACTTTAAGAAGCTAGCAGAATGACTGCTAATTAAAATACAAATTAGTGAAAAAATAGTGAAATAAAAATATAAATATAATAGTGAGAAATCAATGAATTCAAAAGTTGCTATCAAGTATTTAAGAAAAACATAGCACTGTACATACTCCTTCAAAACAGAATACAAGAACAAACGCCCATCTCATTTTATGAGATCACTATAACCTTGATACTAAACCCAAGGTATTGATATCTTATGATATCAATCAAAATCACATTAGATTTTTTCTGGAAATTGTTCAGCAAAGTGGAAAATGTACTTTGAAAACCCAAGCAAATGTGCTAAAAAGAAAGCTACAGAGTAGTATCTTTATGAACTTATACAAATATATCAAAGAATTCCAAATCAAGTATTTGCAAATGGAATTTAAAATACATAGAAATGATAGCCACTAGGAACAAACGAAGCTTATCTAGGAACACAAAGTTGGCTTTATACATGAAAATAAATTTACCACATTACAAATTAAGTGGAAAAAATCTATCTTCTCAATATTTGGAAAACATAACAATCAATAGCTACTTACGATAACTCTGAACGTACTGTAAGTGTATAGAAACATCTTCAAAGTAATGGAGAGATTCTAGGAAAACTTTCAGTGAATAAATATTGTACATGATGGTGAAATATTTTACTTTTTCATCCTAAGATCTAGATTGAGACACAAATATATATTCCAGGTATTTCTATTACACATTATTCAGAAGTGATTATAATAAGAAAAGTAAAAGGAACATGAAAAATGGGGAGGAAAATGTAAAATTATCTTCATTCAGAGCCACGATTTTCTATTTTGAATCTCAAGGAATCTATTAAAGAATTAGGAGACATATAAATTTAGTATTTGGGTAGAATTCATTACCAATATAAAAATCAGTTTTATTTCTATAGGCTAGTAAAGAATTAGAAAATGAAATTTTAAAAGCATACTTCATAAATAGTAAAAAAAGATGTCAAATAAATTTGACAAAAAATATACACTATCTCTATGCTTAAAACTTTAAAGGACTACGGAGAAAAAGATCTCAACAGACCCACATAAATAGAGAGATATGCTCTGTTCATGAAATGAAAGACTCAGTACTATTAAGGTATCAATTAATTTCCACTTCAGTTTTTGATATCTTATGATATCAATCAAAATCACAATAGATTTTTTCTAGAATTTTTTTCCAGAAATTGTTCAGCAAGGTAGAAAATGTACTTTGAAAATATAATAGATTTAGAGCAGTCAAAAATCTTGGAAAATGATTTAAAAATTGTAGTTCTTACTACGATACAAAATTTACTCAAAATCTACAGTAAAAAGATAATATATTATTGGTGAAAGGACAGATAAATCAAGATATTTATAGTCACAGTTTCTGAGAGTTTTTCTCATGACTCCTAAGAATAAAGAATCTTGAAGTAGATTCTGATGAATGTACATATTCACTTACACATATCAGTCTGGCAGATAATAAAAAATGTTTTAATAGGTGCAATTCAATGGATAAAGAATCATTTGTCAACAGATATGTGTTGAAATAATTAGATACTCATCTGTTAAGACTACAAAACTCTATCTTCTATGTCCTAAAACTGAATTCATTCTAGAAGGGCCCACTGCTATTCAGTTTTTCATTACTATAACAAAAATCAGAAATAATTTATAAAGAGAAAAGTTCATTTGGCTGATGGTTCTGAAGGTTCCAACCCACGTTCAAGTGCCCCAGGTCTTTGGGCCTCTGGCAAAGCAGGACATCCTGGCAGGACTGCATGATGCGACTTATGCTCTCTTCAGGAGCCAGAGAGCAAAATAAGGCAAGGAAGACTAGGGCGCCACAGTCCATTTTGAGGACACATCCCCACAGACCTGAGGCTCTTCCACCAGGCTGCAGCTCTGAAGGGTTCACCAGCCCTCGTGAGCGCCACCCTGGGGACAGGAATTTATCACATGGGTGCTTGAGAGAAATTCACTGTAAAGACTAGAGCAAGTCCTAAAGGTAAAATGTTGAGCATATCATATTTAAGTGTATATGTAAGCAAGTATACATTTAACTTTGTAAGAAACTGACATGTTCTTCAAAGTAACTAAGGCATTTTCATTCAACCAGCTATGTATAAAAACCCCTACTTCCTCTGTTTTGTGAATTTTGTGGATTTTTAAAAAGTCCTAATATGTGGGCGGTAATAGTTCATTGTGGTTTTAATTGAATTCCCTTAACGATAAAAGATGCTAAGGATCTTTCCACATGCTTCTTTGTCACTTTTTTATGTGCAGTGTTTGTTCTTTTGCTTTAAAAAACAGTTTTCTTATTGACTTCACTGAACTCTCTATTTTTAAAGCAAACTCTTTATTAACACATGATTTTCACATAACCTATACTATGTCTTTTCATTTTCTTGATAGTGTTTATCATATACTAGGAGTTCTTAAATTTGATATCCAATTTACCATTTTTAAAAACTTTTATCTATTTTAACATGGATGCTGAATGTCCATACTTATCATGTAACCCAGAGTTGCAGATATTTTCCTGTTTTCTGAGGCATGGCTTTCAATTTTATACTATGTACAGGAATAATTTGAGCTAAGTTTTGCTCATGGTTTGAGATGAGTATTACACTAATTGTTTATTTTGCAAATGGGCATCCAATTTTTCAAGTAAACTTTTCTGAAAGGAATATGTGTTGGTCCGAATTAATTTTGTTGCAAGTCAGCTAGTAATATTTGTGCGGAACTTTTTCTGTACTTGGTTTCCTTTTATTGATTTCTACTAGGAGTTGACATATTGCTAACCATAGGCCAAATCTAGCCCACCAAGTTTTAAAATAAAGTTTAACTGAAATACAGCCACATAGCTTGAGCTATTGTGGCAGAGACCAAATGCTTCCAAAGCCTAAAATCTGCCCTGTCTGGCTTTTCACAGAGCTGTTTCCTGACCTCTGATCTCCACGCACCCTCTCCCTAATTCCTCACTTCCTCGACATCCACAATGTTCATTAGTTCTAGAAAACAGGTGATATGAGCCCTCCAATTTTGTTTTTCTTTTTCAAAAATATTTTATCTGCGCTAGTTCTCTTGGGTTTCCATACAACTTTTAAAGAAATTTGTAGATTTCTATAAGAAATCTTGCTAAAATTTGATGGTTAGTGCACTGAACATGTAGCCCATTTGGGGAGGCAAATTGACTACTACTCCTCGCATTGATGTTTGCTTTGCCCAGTATTAATGTAACAATTCCAGGTTTCTCCTGGTTAAAAAGATATGACTTACTCTATTTTTTACTTAAAGTGTATCAGTGTCATAAACTTAAACATCTTAGACTACTTAGCATGGAGTCTTGCCTTTTAGTTCATTGAAAAATCTTTCTTTTTTAAAGGGTGTTTTAGGCTATTTAAATTTAATAAAGTTTTTCACATCCTGGAGGTTATACTTATTGCCTTAATATTGTTTATTATTATTAGCCTGTTTTGTCAGCTTTTCCCATTTTCTTCTGTTTTTCAAGTGACCAAATTTAGTAGTCCATTTTTCAAACCACCTTTAGTTTAATAGCTACACTTTGTTTTCTGTTACAACTTTAGTGGGTTTTCTAAGGTTTATGACATAGCGTTTTGGATATTGGAACTATACAATTGTGTACTCTATTTTTCCTCCAGCCTTTATGTGATTGTTGTCATACCTCACTACTTTTTCTATCATTAACAGTACAGTATAATTTTATTATGCCTTAAATCAATAACTCTGTTTTTATGAAATAAAAACTGAGAAAATTATGTTTTTTATAGTTACAATTTCCAGCATATTTCATTCCTTTGTATAGATTCAAATTTGCATCTAGCATCATTTCGTTTTGTGCAGAAAACATTCTTAATGTTGTATGTACTGCAAGCTTATTGGCAGTAAATTTACTCAGCTTCTGTTGATCTAAAATAGTCTCCATTTTGAAAGATGTTTTTGGGTATGAAAAGCTATGTTTGCACAGTTTTTTTCTTTGGCACTTTTGAAAATTCATTTCATTGCTTCTCACTTGCATTGCACCTGGAAAGAATTTTGCACTCACTCCCATCTTAGTTTCTTTATAGATATGTGTCTTTTTCTGATGCCTTTTACTATTTTTTATCACTGATTTTCAGCAGTGTAGGAGGTCCCTCTTTGTAATTTTACTGATACTTACCTAAGTTTTTGTTGAGAGTTTTGGATCCCTGAGTCTATAGTTTTACAGAACTGGTAATATTTTTGGCTTTCATTTTGTGCAATATTTCTTCAGTTTCATTTCTCTTTCTCCCCTTTTCTGGGCTCCGATTCTGTGGTATCATTTCCATTCTCTCTGAAGAACTTACTTCAGCCTTTTTAAAATTGTGGATCTTTGGTAACAAATTCTGTTTTCCTTTGTTAGAGAATGACTTTCTCTCCCCTACTTCCCTAAGAAACAGTTTCAACAGTCATGCAGTTTTCAAGTGCCATCTCTTTTCTTTTGGTAACTGTCATTTCAGATGAGAATTCTATGGTCATCTGCACCAGTGTTCTGCTGTGAGTAGTGTGTCACTTTTCTCAAGACTTTGCTTTGTTGCCTCCCGTGGTCTGTGCTTACAAGGTCAGTTTAATTTGCAGACTTTTCGTGTGCTACTTTCTCTGCTCAGCTCATCTGATCTGCTGGGCTTCTCCACAGGTCCCAGCAGGTGCTCCTGGAGGAGCATGTAGCATTTGCCAGGCCAGGCTGCCTAGTATGACTAGCTGGGTAGGAATGCTGAGATACTAGCCATTACGGTTGGGCTTTCCACATTTGTCTGCATCTGCTGCAAGCACTGACTGGCTACTTGGTATTAGTTGGTAGAGTAGGGATATTCCAGATTCTGCAGAGAATGGTAACATCTTGGTTTGGAGCCAAATTTGTGCAAGTTGTACAACACACACACGCACACATACACACACACATGCACACACAGGCATGCTCACACACACACACGTACACAGATACATGAGCTCAGATTGTCCAAATCGTGATTCTCTTAGTGGAGTGTACAGCAGCCTGGCCAACTGAAGCCAAGCATTAGGAAGAGGAGCAGTGAAGTCCTATTGTAAGGCCTCCCCATGAGGTCCCTTGGCAATGGTGCTTGCTCACTTGCTGGTGTGTGTGAGGATCCTGTTTGATGTAGGAGAGAGAACCCCAGCTGAGCCTTCTTCTGTGCTGGTTGGGGGTCAGGACATGTCCAGCCTGGTTCACTTTTCTGGATGGCAGGACCACAGGACACTCCGTTTTGGTGTTGCTCCTCTAACCCTGAGTTCTAAGGGAGTTCTTCCCCTTTTGCCTTTCTTAGGTCCTCACTGGTAGGTGATGGAGTTTATAATTGTATTTAGATGTGAGGAACAGGGAAAACTATATTTGCCATCTTTTTCTTGTTCCTGAAGCTTTGAGGTGGGGGAGCAGCTGGAGGTGGGGCAGCTGTGTGGCTTTAGCACACTTGATTTAATGATCCTTGGAAGGTGGAGTAGAGGCCATTCACTTTCACTGTGCCCAGTTTAGGCGTGGTTAGTACAGAACTTTGGCAACATGGCCTGAGAGCTTTCCTGTACTGAGCTCCCAGTCAAGAATTTCTTGAAGGTATACATGTTGAATATCTTGGTTTTAGTGGTCTTGGCTTCTGTGCATTTCAGTAATATTAGAATTTGTTCAGATTTTCTATGCTCATTTTACATGTATCTGCATATATATTTTGTGATTTGTACTAGGAAATCAACAATGACCATGGTTTTTCAATGCTGAAAGATATGAGAAGCTTATGATGATAGAGCTTGGCCCCTTTCTTCTCTCTCTGCCTTTGCTGCTTGTCTTCCTTTTCTCCTTTCTCCTCTCCTCTCCTCTCCTCTCCCTTCCTTCCTTTCTTCCTGGCGTTATAGGCATGTGCTAACTTTCCTGTGTACTTTGCCTTCTATTTATTTTTAAAATGTTAACTTCTTTGGGCCTACATAATTTCTAGGAAAATCTCTCAAATACTTCTCTGTGTCTTTTAGTGTTGAAGCTTTTACTCCACATGATCAAGTGGTTACTTTTGTTTAAAGTGCTCATTAGAAAAATAACACATTTTTAATTGAACTACTATTGAAATTACACATATGTTTAATTGATTCACTAGAAATGTCTTTTAATGTGCTGATTCCAAATTAAATGGGAAAATAAATGGAAAACTATGTCACTATCAATTAAACCATTAAACTCTGAATTAAAATAATTTTATTGGAAACTGACTGATTTCTCTTTTTTATAGAATTAACACCTAAGACAGTTTACTAATTCCAACAGTTCTTCTTTTCCTTCTAATTAAAAGAATGAAATATTTTTGAAAAAGCAAGCTTCCTGTGTTTGGGAGGCTGGACCTGTGGATTTGGGGGGGATTCTCTTTTCTGCAGCAGCTGTACTGCAGTACATCATAGGGTCAGGCCAGGCTCTGAACTTCTCTTTATCACTATGGTTACTCTTGATTGTCAACATGGTTGGCTTTATAAATGCTTTGGAAATTAGTAGAGCACATATGTGGATGTGTCTGTAAGTGTTTTCAGAGGTGATTGGACTACGAGAACTTTAACTTTATGAGCAGGTTAATCTCCCGGTGAAGTCACAACATGATGGCGGTGTTGAGATGGACAGAAGAGATGGGACCTAGTCAAAGGGAGTGGGTCACAGCAGCTGGCCTTGGGCACTACATCCGGTCCCTGGACTTTCCTCTTTGGCTTTTTCCATCTCTCTGTGATTCCTGGCTGCTCCTGGGGCAGTGGCTTTCCTCAGCCATGCCTTCCTTTTCCAAGCTGCTTCTACCTGGGATGTCAGCCAACCATGAACTAAAACTTTAAAAGTATGAGGCAAAATAAGTCTTTCTGCCTATGAGTTTTTCCATTTAGGTATTGGGTTTAAGTGTTGAAAACTGACTGATATGACTTTGTCTTCACTATGTCCACTGAAGAATTTATTTCAATTTTCATTTTAAAGTCTACTATGTTTTAAAATCTTTTCTCATTATCTTTGTATCACATGGTTTTCTGCCTTTACCCATAAACTCTTAGAATATTTAGATGATTAGAGGTATTGTGTTCATAGTGCTTACTTTGTTATAATCAGTTTCATCATTTAAGTAGTAATTTGGAAGTTCTATTCTGGTCATATCATTATTATTTTTTCTAACCTTAAGGAAGAAGTCTACAATTCTATACAATTTGGTCCAAATTCCCCTTCTGCACTGGATTAAATGATGGTCAAATTGAGTGGGAATGATCAGCTGAAGTGAGTCAGTGTGGTTCTAGGTGTGGAAGATCCATCTGAGGATTCTTGTCATAACAGCATTGAAGGAGAACCAGAAGGGAATACTGCATACTGCTGATTTCCCAGGAGAAGCTTTATTGTGGCTGGTTTTCCTCATATGAACTTGGCTGTTCTCATTAGAGGAGCTCTGGTCCTTCCTCTGGCTGGGGACGGGAGCTGCTTTTTCAGGATAACTCTGGTCCTTATCTTCAACATCAATTTCTGGCTCCAGTGCAGATCCCTCAGTCTTCTCACACAGATTCTTCATCCCACCACTGAAGTCACAAAGACATGTTAGCTTCCACCACTAACCTTTGGCCTTCTCAGTGCAGATCCTTGATACAGATTTACATGAGACATTGCTGAGGGCTTTAGGCCTCCAGCTGGACTCCTGGGATCCAGGCCTTTGGCTGGATTCTTCAAATCTGTAGTGCACAAACAGATACTTTGCAAATTTCTACATCTGAATCTAAAATAGAATAGACTAATACACCTTCTGATTTTATTCCTTACTGCCCCAACCGGAAGTGTGCTATTCCTTATAATGTTCTTTCTATTAAAATGACTTTCTCCTACCTTCCCTGGTGGAAGATTTCAAAGACTGTCTGCTCAGAGTCCACAGTTTGTGTAGACAGACAGAGGACTGCAGAATGCTGTGTAAGAGGTCGCTTATGCCATTATATTGGCCTTTTCACATTTTAAGAATAAAAGTGTAAGTATATTTAATCATATGAAAAGCTATATCCCTTAGTCACTTGTGCCAACCTTCCTACCTCATCTGTGCTGGTATCCCTTGTCTGGACCCCTGGTTGGGTCTGTACTGTGTGGGACCTCATTTTCTCTAAATATCATCTTAACTTGGTTTGGGAAATTATGTTCTATAAAAACCACTGAAGGAAGCTTTTGTGGGATGTTTAAATTTTGCTTCAGAACTTTCGAATCATTTTTCAACCTTAGGAGTTTGATTAGAAATTTGGTTTAGTACATAACTGCAGGCTAAAAAATGTGGGGTTCTTCAGTTGGGAAGAGGGATAGGGCTCAAATCCTAGCCAATGTGGGAAATCTGGGAAGTAGGATTGTTTGGTCAAAGATAAAGCAGGAGTCTGCACATACAAAACTAGGAAAACAATACATCAGGGTTAAGTGATTTCTGAACAAATTATTGAAGTATTATTGTTGCTACAGATAGGCCTGGGTGACCAGATATCCCCTAGATCATGGAGGGTGATGAGGAAACTGATTGGACATAAAGGTTAGGGCTTTACTAGACTACATTTTATGAGAGTATGGCTGGAGGGATGGAGGGAAAGTTCAGGAGCCTGCAACAGTCTGGATGAAGAGGGACCTTTGTCACTGATCACCTTTAAGAAATTGATTGAACTCTTCTCACTTTGTGGTTTCCTCTCATATTTTTGTTACGGGGTTAAAACTTCTTTCTTTAGTTTTTTATGTAAAATTTTGGAGAGAAGGGCCACTTAAATGTCCTTTTAAAAAAATCATTGATTTGTAGACCTACTTTGTGTCACACTTCAGTTGTTGAGGTCGAGACTGATGGATAGTGGTGCTAGTGAAGTCCCCAGAGAAAGTGCGCAGAGGCAGACACCAACAGCAGAGCAGTAGCAGGCAGCAAGCAAGGAAAGGGCAGCCTGCGTCTTTATTGGCTTACTCCTCTATATGTCCTTATCACGTATTTACATTCTTCTATGCTTATCCATGTAGCACAGGGGCAGTTTCGTTTGCTAAGTCATGCTTACATAAGCACATACTGCTCTTCATCTGTGCTAGATGGCAGGTTCACATGCTTAAACATCCTCAGACACCTTGAACTTTGATGTAATCTGCTGTGGTTCCCCACAACAGTCATCCCAGCTCAGCAGTCTGCATGCTGGGGCTATTTGTTTATATCCATCTCAGCAGCTGCTTGTGCCCCTCCTCAGCTTGACCACTGAAATGATTTTCATGAACTTCCATTATTCATGTACTGTTCCTCTTCCTGTGCAACTTTATAAATTTTTCTGAGTGACCAGGGACCATGTTTCATAATTCTGACTCTGTGTGAACCTTCCTTATTTTGTAGAAAAGACAGGTAATACCAAGGTTGGATAAATCTAAATTTATATTGCTGCTCTATTGAAAAGGTGGATCATTAAAATCAATAGTTTAAATTTGTATATATTGTAACACTTATGTAATATACATGAGTATACATGTGATAATATATGTCCTATATATGAATATATGATATGTGATTTATATACACACACACACACATATAATATATACATATGCTTAGTGTGAGTGATACAAATAGATAGTAGTACATACAGGTGACATTCTGGTGATATTTTGGCATTGTTGCTCAGCAAAATTGCCTTTGACTTTCAAGGCACACATTCATTTATGCAGATTATATGCATACACAAATTTATGGGTGAATATTTGAACATGACTTCATCAGAAGTTCATAAGGTATGAAGCCTAGTATTAGAGCCCTGATCATGGGAGGGTTTCCAAGACAAAGTTTTACATTTCAACTTAAATGGGCAGTGGGAAGTTTTTCAGTCGATAGAAAGCACAAGCACAATTTCCAATCTACTCTTAATGAGAGGTTTAATCATCTTCTCCTTTTCCTCCAGGACATTATCTTTAAAATCCTTCAAAGCTGGAGATATAGCTCAGTGGCATAGTGCACAAGGCCCTGAGTTTGTTTCCTGGTACCAGAAAGAAGTTAAAGTCCTATAAATACAAATATAACATAAGAAACCTCTTACAAGAGGTAATATCAATTTATCCTTTTAAGTAAGCATGGGTTGCATGACCAGTACAATATAGCAGTGATGGAATATGCAGAAATATTTCCTTTATGTTTCTTTTTATTTTCTCACAACTTTATTTTCCCAACTTCTCATAGTAAATTTGACTTGCTAATCTGGTGCACATAATACATATTCCTAAGCTTGGATATTCCTAGATATTCTATGGCATTTAATATGCTTGCAAGACTAAGTTTCCCAGCTCCTTCTGTGCTAACCTAACTGTGAAGTAGTTGAAATGCAGGGCAGCTCTCATCCCATCTGAAGCTGATATGGTGGGACATTTATTCAGTAATCTTAGTTCTAGAGGTACAATTTAAACTTGCACAGAGGTTAATATTACAGGGCTTCTGGGCCATGCAGTTGACAGCTTTCACATGCTTGCATTCTGATTTTCCTTCTGGAGGACCCACATTTTCATTAGCAGCTGATGCATATTTCACAGATGTAAGTGAAGAGCCTGAGGCAGTTGTAGAGGAAAGTGGTGCTTTTCTGATTTCACTTGTCTTCCAGTTCCTTTCTACAGTGTTTCCCGTTCAGACTCAGCCCAGTTCTACCACAGAGGAGTAAAGGGCTCAAAGGGAGACTCCGCCACTCTCCTTCTATCTCTAAGATCACAGAGTCACTACCTGACTGCTTCAGGCTTTCAGAGAGGCACACTTCTTCTCATTTTAGTTACTTTGCTGGTACAGTCCTTAATGCATGCAATAAAAACTATAATTAAACATAAAGAATAATTCTAACAGCATTATATATAATCTTGCACATTGTCTTATATTCTGATTCTTACATCATTTTGCTATATAAATTTATTTTCATTTTCCTCAGACTCACTATTACAATGTTTTATGGGGTTTTTGTTTCTTGATATAATTCTAATAGCCCCAGAACTTCAGAAGTCAGCACATCTCTGGAAGGCTCAGTATTAATTGCACAGAAAATTGTTACTCAGAGCACGGAGCACCATGACCGATACATCTGGTTAGGAAACAATTTTGACAATTTTCACTTTGCAGTGGTGATTAGGCCACAGACCACTCTATGGCTAATCCAAACAGCTTATATTTGGGAAGATTTTATTATGTTTGGAACTCATCCATCCTCTTTAAATCAGCTGCTTCCTTTCAATTGATGAGTTTATATTAACTGTTTCTTTCTCTGCTTGTTCTTTATGTTTTACCTAGTATCTTTCCAAAGAATAATTTTATTATTTTTGTGCTTTCTGTGCCAATGTCTCTGTCTGGTCAGGCCACTATAACAAAATACCTATAGACTGACTGTGTATAAGTAAAGAACGTTTTCTCAGATTCTACTGGTCCGAAATCAAGGTGCTGGCTGGTTCTGTGTCTGCCAGAGGCCCTTTTCTGATTCACTGTTTTTTTCTCATATGTCTGCACCTGGTGGAAGTAGCAAGGCTGCCTGCCTTCTGAGGCCTCTTTTATAGAAGCCTACAAGAGGCTTCTGATCCCATTTGTGAGGATCTGCCCTGGGATCTCATCATCTCTCAAAGGTCCCAGCTCCTAGTAAGATCAGACTGAGGATTCGGTTTATTATATTAATTTAAGTAAGCACACAAACATACTATACCATAGCATAGAATTTAATGGCTAGTTTTTGGACACAATTTGATAATTATGATAGAGAAAAGCACCCTCCACCACATCTATATTCCAGACACTTTATCCAGGCCTGCCTCTTGCACGTACACCATTGTGCTGTTCACAGCAAAGATGAGAAATACTTGAAAGTTAATCACCAGAAAACACTAAGATTATTAAAAATGCAGCTGAAATTTTGTTGAGCATGGAGTTCTGCACAAGTTAATGACAGGAGCGAAGTCTAGGTTTTAGAAAATTGTTTAGTGGTACTGTTATTAAGATGGCTATATTTAAGAAACATAAGTAGAAGATATTCAATTAGATTTGAATTTCAGATGAAGAATAAATACTTGTTTTTATTGTATATCCTGTGAAGAATCTGATATATAAAAGACTACTAATGCTAAATGTATATTACAGAATGATTAACCTGAAATTCAAATTTAACAGAGGGATTCTAGTTTGGCTGGCAACTCAAGCTGTTATTTATAACAACTTTACAAAAATTGGGGTCTACTTCTTCTTATCCTTAAAAGAAATTTTAAGATTCCAATCAAATATTTCCTCAAGTTATTCTTTTAGATATAATTCCTTTTTATCTTTATTTGGTAATAATAAACTTTTATCTCACTCAACTTTCCTATAATAAATTTTGATTTATATTTAGCTTGATAGGGAAAGGGAAGAAAAACCTCTTAGAACTCAGCTTTCTTCACATTGTTACTTGAGTTTCTGTTTTGATTGAACTGAAATTTTAGTCAAAAATCTGACAGTTTTTCTGTGTGACTAGTACCTAAAACCATAAGTAGACATTATGTAGTTATTAACTTTAATGATTACTCTAAATGAATGCAATTGAAAATAAAAAATAAGAAAAAAGTGATGCTGAATATGTACCTGGTGTAAAAAATCTCAATAATAAAACTATTTCAGTTATAAATTGAGCATCTCTAATCTAAAAAAATCCAAAATCCAAAACACTCTGAAATCTGACACTTCTGTATTACTGAGACAAAACTCAAACAGCGTTGAATTTTACAGCACTTGGGTTTTGGACACCCGGATTAGAGAAGGTCAACTGGTAAAGCCTGTGAAAACACACTAAAATCTGGAAAAAAGCCTTCAAGTTCTCAAGCACTTCTCATCCCAAACATTTCAAGAAGAGACACCCAAAATAAATCAGATCCACATGTGTAAACAATGTATTGTCTCACTGGTGTAAGAACCTGAAGAGTGAATAAAATGAAAAGGTATGATAGACATTGTGAAATGAAACTGTTCAAAAGTAAAGAACAATTGGGATGAGGGAAAAAAGAAAAGAAAGAAGGGGAAATTATGTACATATGTATATACAGGAGAGCTAACATAGTTGTACTACTGACTTCTATCACTTTGATTCTGTATCATTGATTATTTGAGCAATCACGTTTCTATATTTGTTTTCCTCAGTAACCACTTTGAAGAAATCAATATATAATACAACAACCATTGTTAATTTCCTATCACCTTGTCTGAATTTCAGTATTGCTTATATTGTTCTTGGGTTATTTTGTAAATGAATGTGTGTTTGTTAATATGTTTTTGTTCTTTTATTTTTTAAAATAGAAAAACAATGAGAGACACCTAACCTGAATGAGATCATACACATGCCAAGCTTCTCTAGCTGATGTGTACAGGGGTGGTACCTTGGCCCCATCCAACCTCCACACCTCTGTCTGTGCTGGCTTGTGAATGTGGCTGTACCAGTTGCACATACATACCCTAACACACAGGCTGGAATGAAAAGAATTGCCTCCAAATACAGAAATTCTAGTTTCTGGTAAATTTATACCTCATGTGGGATGAATTAGAATACAATCAGTGTTCAATCTGTTAAGAGTTCTTCAGAAATTTAAGAACAATAGTTAACCTATCATAACTCCCGGGAAGATGGCGACCAGGTGAACAGCAAAGGAGCGATCCTCCTTGATAAACACCACCAGCTCGGGACAGACTTGGTGAGCGTGAATGCCGGGTCCTCGGCTGGGAAGATCAAACTGAACGTGTTTCTCTGAGCTGCCGGGGGAGATGCGGTAGGGCGGCCCAAACTGCCGTGGCGAGACGCGGGAAAGCCCCAGACACTGGGAGCCGGAGACGCTCTGCGAGGGGAGGGGGCTTGGCTGGGTCCGACCGCCCTGGGGGCCACAGCTAGCACGGTCCCACCCCCACCTCCTGAGCCGGCGCAGCTTTCCAGCGACTCCCAACAGAGATCGGCTTTTTAGCAGCGGCAACGCCCGGCAGTCTCACATTTCGCGCGCATTGGGCAGGCTGCGCAGCCTAGATCCTCGGCCTGGGCGGCGTGAGCAGCATAGGAGCGGAGCATCCCGCTCCCTCCCCCAGACCCGGAGAGCGCGAGGAAACAAGTGGCTGCGAGCGGCGGATCGCGAGCATAGCACAGAAAACTGGCACCTTGGAACCTTCCTGCCTGCAGGGACTCCGAAAACTGGTGAGCTATCTGCACTCGTGACCAGATCACTGAGTGGGGGAGGAGATCCATCCCTATACCTGCAGGGAACCCTGGGAGGGCGGGGGAGCGGTCTTACACACCTCACCCAGGTCTCTCGCTAGGGAGTAGCTAACCAACATCTGTACAGCCTTTTAAGCGGAACTCTCAGCAGAAAGCTTAAGGGACATTCCCCCAAAGAAAAGTCATTGGAGCAGCCT
>PVLD010007514.1:0-15499 GCA_004027595.1 Dinomys branickii
GCCAACAAGGAAAAGTTCATTCTGCGGATGGGCTTACCTTCGGGCCCTGCCCATTTCCTCAGCCTGAGTCAGGATGGCTTCACCTGGGAGACCTAGTGGAGCAGCTTCTCCACATCCCCTCCTCCCCCGCCTGCTCCGTCACCTCCCGCGGCAGCCCACCAGAGCAGAGTAGGCTGCGCCCCTGCACTCCAAGTGCAGACGTTGAACTCTGACTTCTCTCTCCCACAGCTTCAAGACTGTGATGAACAAGGAGATCTGTGCCGACCCCAACCAGAGCTGGGTCCGGGACTACATTGTCAGACTGGACCAGAAAGCCCCAAAGAGACAGAACTCATCTGCACCAAAGACTTCAATGCCTTTGAACATCAGCTTCACAACGCCAGACCCCAAGAACCTTAGCTAATTAATCTACTACTGTATTTCCTCAGAAACCTCTCGTGCTAGTATGAACTTTATTGATGTGAAACATTATGTCTTAAAGAACATTAATCTTATTTAACTTATTGATGTTTTAATTTTATCTTCCACGAACTGCAGCATTTTTAGAGTTGGGAACTTCGTTTTCTTTCTATGAAGCCCAATTCTACACCTAGGATGTCATTAAGGTCTTTGCAAGGATCTTGAACGGAAAAAAACATTTGTGTTAAATTTCAAAGCACTTCTAAATATATTGTGAAAATAAATATTATATAACCATTGAATAAAAGTATATATTTTTGTACAAAATCTGACTTTTGTGTTTGCTTAAGGAAATCACAAAGTTGAGATTATGGATGATATGGCAGAAATACAGCTCCCCACCTTTTAGATATAAGATGTCCCCAGTTTATGTCCCTTGAAATCAAAGAATGAATTCCAAGAGACAATAGAGGTTAAGAGTCAGAAAATTTTACTGAGAGATAGGCCCTGAGAGACAGAGGGATCTCATAAGTAGGTTACCTTATGAGTGAGGCTGTTTGTCATGGGGGAATTTATATAGCAAAATCACCGTGTGGGTACAATGTGGGTCAAATTACAATGAACTCTAACAGCCACTTAGCTTATATTTATTGAATAAGAAAAGAAGTCACATAGCAAGGGTACTAAGAAGAAGCAAAGGTGTGCTTGGAAAGTGATGTTTCTCCACGTTCTAGTCCCCCAACTGGGTTGATTGATGCCTATCTGGACTTATTGCACCATGTGTTGCTAATTACAATAGGATTTCAATTTATTGTATGTCTTTAGGGAGGCATGAAAACCTGTCCATTTTATCTTTATCTTGAGGCCAGGCCTTATTCAGATGCACCTCCAGCCAAGATTCTGTTGTCTTTATTTTTCCCTGATTTCCTTGGGAGCCTAGGTCCTCTCTCAATGTGTATTAATTTCTGTCTAACTTAGCTGCCTATAAAATTCCTCCTTCTGAAGAGCTATCTTTAACTATGGTTAAGGAAGAATGAGTGTAGTTTCAATCTAGCTGCTTCAAGCTAAGAAGGGTTAGTGTAGGGGATATTGCACTCAGGGTCTTTTCCAGAGACCTAATCTAAGGGGCTGTGGATAGAAATCATCCTGTAGTTTAGCAGGTATGAACTCCTTTTACAAAGTCAAGCTAGTGAATTCCAGTAGGAGGAGTCTGGCACATTTGTTATGGGTTCCATGATTACTTGGCCTTTGGCAGCCTCTAGGCAAGAACAAACAACCTTTACCAAGAGATTAAAGGACATGCAACCAAACCATGAGCATTAGAGTGGAAAGGCAGATTGGGGTAAGGAACCATATCAGAACTGCTCTTAAGGGGCTGGAAAAACATTTGTAACCAGCTGGCTCCCAGATCTGTCTACTGATGGAGTTTATCTCTAAGCCCAATATTTCTTTTAAGACTTTTTTCACCTGATCTGAATAATTAATCTAAAGAGAACAAATTTCATTTATTAGTGCACAAGTCCTTCCAGTTTTAGCTGTAAGACAATGCAGAGTCTGCTGGCTTTGAAGAACAATTTTAGCAATGGAATTTAAGGACTCTTGGTGAGCTTTCATAGCTTCCAGTGTAACTTTCTAGACTCATGAAACCATAACAGTGGTAGTTATAGGTGTAGCCGGAAACTGCTAGCAGGAGTCAATGACTGGAACCCTATTTTTGTATCTAGTTTCATTACCATGGTTTTATTTGTTATACATGGTTTGGGTATTCTTTTCTGCTCTTAAGATTAACTTAAATTGAGACCTGTGTTAATCAAAATTAACTTCTTCCTACCTATTAGGTGAGTTAAGGCTCTTTATGGGTTACTTTCAGAGCCGTGTACAGAGCTGCCCAGCTTCTCTATCAGTGTCAACCAGCAGGATGTTCATGATCTTGCTTGATCATGTGGCTTTCTGTAGAAGCCTCAGGAAGGTTTCTTTCTCTTGTGACTCTTATGTTTAGCACACTGTACATTGGTTAACTCCTGTCCTCTGGGGTGCAATAATCTCTCTGTTCAGGAAGTTGGGTGACTCATCTAAACTGTAGGCTCCTGCTGAAGAGATCTCTTCATTCGCTGTGTCCTTATTGATCTTGGAGGGCCAGAGCCAAAGTATGGGCTATTCTCTCAGTCCAGTCATCCTTTCTTATGTTTTGTCTCTATAACTCAGTTTTTGAACACCTAGGAGATAAGCTGCACTATTGCAGTAGGAGTAGTAGTTTTAACTTTCTTATCCAGATGACGAGGACCTCAAAAGATAAAATATGACCACAGAGTTGTTACTTTTAACCAGTGATGGTCATCATAGATGTCAAATTCTTGAGGACTGCTAAGAGGTAAAATTTGACTGAGAAGATTCTAGATCAAGAATTATACAGCATTTTAGCATGACCATCATGATAAAATTATATCTGGAACACATTTTAATCTCCATTTTAACTTCAATTTTTTAGTCAGTTAACTTTATCTTATTCCAAAACATGAAATGACATAAAGAAAATTGTACCTAATTTGTCATCTTTTAATCATTCTCTGTTACTCCAGGACATTTAAGTAGAATATACTTGTTTATGGATGTACTTTACAGGTTATTCTTGCCTAATCTCTAACCATTACACTGATATTGTCTGGACTTCATGGTTTCTGTCTCTAACTGTTGTAACACAATTAAGTAACACAAGCCCAGGTCTGAAAACCTATGCACAATCATCTGGTTGGATTTCTCATATTAGATTGGCATGTGCATTTCTTCAAAAGTAGTTGGAAGACAAGTAAGGGAAAGCCAGCTGCTTGAGCCTGAAAAAGTCTATCACCATAAATAACTTTAGTCTAGAAATCACCAGTAGGATAAGATTTTTTTTCAGTTTTGCATCTTCGAAGACCTGCTGAGTGTCTTGTGAAACATAAGTACATTCATATACCATGAGGTTAGCAATAAATTAATGGTACAACTCTATAGAAATGTTTATATATATTTATTTCTCTTTTTTCCCTTAAGGCAAAATTTAGATACCTTCAACAGGTTTTACAGTGTGTAACTGCACTGACAATATTTAAAGGCGTTTTTACAACTCTGATATATTTAGGAGATAGTGTGAATGACTGCAAATAGACCTATGGACCTGGAGGCTTCTGCTGCCCCACTCTGCTTGCTGCAAATAGACTCACTGTGCAATACACAAGTGCATCTCATTTATACCATAATGTATGGTATAAACCTATAGCATAATATCTATCTATCATTTATCTATCTATCTACCTATCTATCTTATTTGACCAAAGAGGACTCTTAAGTTGTAATATACAGACAGTAATAGGCATTTCATTTATAAGGCTAATTTTTAAAACTATATTGGTTGTTTAACAGCATGACAGAAATATGCAACCATTTTTAAAGACATATCAATCTTCCCAAGTGATTTAAATTATCCAACTGTTTAGCTACATGAACCACAAGCATTCAAGATAATATCTTCAGTGTTTACCTATAAACCAACTTAAGTAGAACTTTTGGTAGGTAACATATACCTAAAAGTTTATACACAAAAACATACACGGTAACCTAAGTCATATGTAAACTTTATGTTATCAGACTTTAAGGCTTTTATTCCCATGTAAGCCTTAAGCCTGTCAGTCTTTATCTGGTAATATTTTAAATAAATTTGGGTACCTTGAAGACCTACATAAATGCTCTGTCCATGGAAATCTCAAAAAGAACCAGTAAATAGGAACAAAAAAAGGAAGTATTGAGCTCAAAACATTATTTTTCTTAAATGAAGCAATTGCAGATGCTTTAGCAGGTTATTAGCACACATGAAACAGACAGCCACCCATATAAACACACAAAATGGTTATTTTTAAATCAAAGTGCGCTCTCAGATATATTGGTTAAGTTGGACATAAACTTACATCTTTGGGCTTGTACCTATAAATAGACTAGGTAGAACTTTTCTTATAGGTCAGTGGGGGCAAACATGTCACAAGTGTCATTTGTTTTTCTTTTAAGATGAAAGATATTAATATATGAGGCTTTTTCTAAACTAAAACCTTAGTATTACATTTCAACTTCAGTGTTGGCACCGTGTGACAAGTGCGTTTTGGGTTGTGGTTTACGCACTCATCTCTGAAAGGTTTGCCATCATTGAGTGATAAGTATAGCAGCTTAACTGATATTGATGCAATAGGGAAGTGAGACATGCAGCAAAGGTAAATGGAAAGGACAAGGGCATTTTGGGAAAGCGATGGGTCCAGATGATCTGGTCACATACCTGAGCCACTCATGTCTCTCTGCACTTACTGGATATACCTGGGCCACTGATGTCTATCTGGACTTACTGCACTAGGTCATGCTAGTTACAAAGTGATTCCAGTTACTGTTTATGTCATAGGGAGGCATGCAGGCCTGGCCATTGCATCTCCGTCTTGAGGCCTGGTCTTCTTCAGATGCACCTTCAGCCACAATTCTGATGTCCTCATTTTTTGCTGACTTCCTTGAGAGCTCAGCCCCCCTCTGAGTCTACTTTGACTTTTATCTAACTTAGTTACCTATTATAAGGCCAGCACAGTTGGTTGGGCAGAGAACACCTGGCAATCATATAGGAAAGGTGTCACTCTGAGGTCCTACTATGCCTTTTTATCTGTCCTTGTCTTCTTAATTAAATTTCCTTTTAGGAGTTAATCCTTCCCTGTATCTCTCCTCCAGGTGTTTCATTTTTGTCTTTCTGGGACCTCTTTTTGGCTTTTCTTAGAAAATAAAGTTGTCTTTCCTTGGCATTTTTTGTAGTTCAGGGAAGATCAAGGATAGACGTGCTCTTGGAAGTTGGATATGTACCGAATGGTGAAGGTTTAGGAGCCTAAGTGATCGTTCCAGGAGGTCAAGAAAGGATTGCAACTCTAAATAGTTATTCAGGGGGTGCAGGTTGTCATGGTGATGGAGGAACTGAAAACAGATTGAACTAGATGTTGAAATAGTGGAAAAAACACAGAGTTGATATTCTTTGAATTGTGTGTGAAGTAGTCATAGCCTGCTTCCATGGGGCTGGGCGGTAGTCATAAGTCAGCAATGTAGTAATAATGATGTAGTTATAATCTTTTTCTCTCTCAAGCTATCTAAATCATGATTAAAAGGATTTTTAAAAGCTCAAAGAGTTTCTATTTTGTACAGAGATATACAACTTATGTTCAGGTTTGTAAGCATTTGTTTATTTAGCCACAAAGGGTGATTGAAAATACAATGAATGTTTAATTTTTTTAAGTTTATTACAGGAAAAGACATATTGCCATGAACCCCCTCAGAATACTCCCCTTTCCTTTGAACATATTTATCATCCTTGCCACTTTATGAAGCTGTTCTGGAAATCCTCTTTTGTGAACATCTGTATGAGGTGTGCTCAAAACTGTGGTAAATGCTACTGCCAAATGCCAGGCAAGAAAAAGCTGGTCCCTCAAAGCATTACTGTGTGTCCTCATCCATCTTATTCAAGGGACCTGGCACTGGTCTGGCTCTTCTTTGAAGTCAAAATGACAATGAAAGGTAAATGCTTTGAATTGCTTTGGAGCATCAAGGAAGTCTTGGCAATGAAACCAGAGAAACTCACAAGACAGAACTTCTAGACCTGCTCCAGAAAATGGCAACAATGATAGGATAGGTGTGCTGGAGGGATATTTTGGGAGGGATGAACGGCAATGTGTCCTTCATTATAATTTTTTATCTAAACACAGCCTGTACTTGTCCCACCTCGTATACTATTAAGCATATTTTTGAGTATATATTGTGTATCAGAAACTGAGCTAGTATTAGGATCACAATAGTGAAGAGACAGAGACTCTTTATAGGATTTTACAGTGTAGTAGATGTGCACTGTAATGAGTTTGGTTAATTTCCATTGAGGACTCCCTATGTGCCAGACACAGTGCTTGACACTGTAACCCCCAAGAGATCCTCATTAAAATTCTCTAAATTGGTGCCTCTATGATCTCCTTTACCCAGATGAGGTTCACAGAGGTGCCAAAGACTCCAGGGGTGACTCGCCCAAGGGCACTTAGATAGTTGTTGGTGGGCACAGCAGTGCCCAGGCTCTGCGCTTTGATGGGCTCATCCCGCATGAGCCTCTGTATCTAGCACTTGTCTTCACGTATGGTCACAGTGACCCTTGAGCCAAACCTTGAAGGCTGAGTGGATTTTGGAGTCAAGGAGGAACAGTCCAGGAAATTGAGCTTGTGCAGCTTGAAGGTGATGAGATGACAGAACATTTGGAAGGAGGAGGTGCCTTTGGAAAGTGAAAGCTGCCCTTGGGAAGGACAGGCATTGCTTATTCGGCTAGGGCAGAGTCTGCAGGGGTCCGGTGGGGGTAGAATGGGGGTGGCGAGGTAAACTGGGGCCAGCTGCTACTGACTCGATTGCCACCCCATTGGATTAGTTCTTTGTCTCTTAGGCAACAAGGAACAATTCACTGATGTACAGGCAAGCACACAGAGCCGGAGGTCTAAATAAGCCCACTGCAGCAGAAAGATGGAGCATGAATTTGTGCCGTTTGCAGGGACAGTGAGCAGTGCCAAACATGCAAAATGCAATACAGAGCTGTTGCTGTGTCCATTCCCAGCCACACCACCTTCCTGGATCCTTAGCTCACTGCTGCTCACTCTATGTCTCCCAGTTCTGAAGGACTTGTGTGAATGTGGGTTCTGATTATATAGTTTTGGGTGGACCTGGGGTCCTGCATTGCTCACCAGCCCCGTGGTGCTTTCCTGGGGACCACTCTGTGGGTATAAGGTGTAGAGGACCGTGACAGTGTGCACAGGGGATCCACTCCATCCAGCAGCCTGGCTGTGTATACATTTGTCATTCAATTTTCTTTTCAAAACCAAGAGGCAGTTGGATTTGCCATCTCCATTCTACTGCTAAAGAAATGGGAGTTTAGAGTGGTTCTGTAAAGCTGCATTGACATTTTTGCTCAGTCTTTCCTAATCTTTCGTACCGTGGAGGCCAAACAAAATACAGTCAGAGCTGAGGAACTTCTCATTAAATTTCAGATCCTTTCTGCAGAAACCCTGCTGCCTGCCACATATTAACCACAAGAAAGAGCCAATCATTACTCATTTCCGGAAAGAAAGGAAAAAGCAGTTTTCTCTTTTTGTCCCGTGACCACGAGGGGTACCTTTAAGGAACAGGCTTGCATGACAGTGAGTAAAGATGAGGAAGACCAGGAAATCAGCAAGAGCAATGCAAGAAGCAAATTTAATCACCCGTATTGAATGCAGCTTTGCAGTGTGGTGGGGACAGGGAGAAAGCCGTGTGTGCAGGCAGTGTGTAGGTGGGAACTACTGCAGGACCATTTATTTCTAGAGGAACCATTTATTTCTCCTGCACGCTCACTGGTTTGGGACAAGCCTTGGCAGGCAGCCCAGGAATGCCTCATTTTCACTGCTGGGGATTTTGGGAAGCAGTGAGAACACCAGAGGTATTGCATAATCTGCCATTGTGACAGTCCCGTCTGGGTTTTCCCATTTCCTTTGGTCAGATCTGAAGAGCAGAGAAGGGGCCCAGAAGGAGACAGTGCTCAGGGTGCAGACTGAGAACGCCCTGGGGAGCAATTAGAGGTAATGGCTAAGGAGGGCTCTGCCTTGTAATGACAAGACAAGCCAGGTGTCATTATCCTTCCCTGCCATGGCGATATTTGACAATTGCCCTTCAGAGCCTAGTAGCTTGCACTGTTTGTGAGTCACTAACTTCAGGATCAGCTAATCCCTATCAAATGTGTCCGATTCCCCATGGGACCTTTTCAATTGAAATATGGGGTGTGAGGTAAACTTTTATTTTAAACAAAATTTTTATGTGATTTCTATAGATTTGAAGCTTGGGAACTATTCATAGTTTTCACTAACAACACAAAAAGTCTGAGGAAAAGATAGGAGCAAAAAATACAGGCCCTGCAGTGAGACAGTTCTCTGAGATTTATGCCCTATCCTTATAGCTTAAAAACTGTGATTTTTAGGAAAATCACTTGACTTTACTGCCTCCTATCTGTAACATGGGTTAATAGTGCCTTATTCAGAGAGTTGTGGTGAGGGCCACGCTGAGACCTAGTCCGAAAGTGCCTGCTATCCATCAGGTATTCAGTAAGTACTTATGGGCTTAAATTTTCAGCACCTGCCAGGCTCAACCCCTGTCTCTTGTTGAAGCTGGGTCAGGCTTCCCCATGTGTAAGACATTGGTATTTCAGTGGGTGGAACCACATGAAGAGATGGAAAAGACTTGGATAATGAATTAGAACTTATTCTTATTAAATTTGCCTATTTATAGACTTTAAGCTAGACAGGAGAACAGGGTCTCTGCAGGCCAGTTGGAGACATTGCGTTGACTCTAACAGCATTACCAGGGATGGGAACTATACTGACCTTATATATCAAAAATATAGGTGCAAACATGAGGCCCAGAGCAGCCTCACAATATGGTATAACTAGCAGAAAAGCCAGTCAGAACAACATGAAGGCCTCCATACACTAGGAGTGGAGAGGAGAGCAGATCTTAGGTTCAATGGAGAAGACAGAAAAGTCAAGACACGGCACTGAGGAGTTTGAGGGCATAGAATTCAGCCTAAATAAAACAAGATGATGCAACTAGTATATGCAGTGTTCTGAAATCGTGAATTGGGGAAGCGAGACAACAGAGCAAAACCTAAGTGGAAAATGTTGAGACACAGACTTTAGTTCCTTCTATAGAACTTCAATAATAGCGGTCAGTACCAGGCTCCTCTATGGAACATGTTGGATTACTTTATGTCATCCGTCTTCCAACAGCCTGGCCAACCAGGCATTTTTTCTAGCTCAGAAAACAGGTTCAGAAAGGGGAAATGATTGGATAAAGTCACACAAATCGGAAGGGTGGAGTCAAGGATGAAGTCTGTGGTTTCTGATGACCCTGTTCACTCCACTGTGTTGGGCTCTCTTAGGTATAAGCAGAGGAATTTGAAGGACTGAATTGTATTGGAAGGTAATGACTTCCTCGTCATTGCTGGTGACCATCTGTTAAAGATTCCACAGGCTGAATTCAAAAGCAGTTTAGTTGATCCCAGGAGTTAAAATGCCTGGAATCAGATGCCCCCTCAGTAACTCATTTCTAAGTCCCTCTCCACTCCCCAGTTGCAGTATAAGTGTTTGGTACAAGGGCAGCTACTTATAAAGAGTATCCAACAAACGACAGCTCTTATAAAAGGTTGGAGTCATCTGTGATGGTCTCTAAGTTCTCCCACTCCTAATGCAAAGGCAGTTGTCGCTTTCTTATTGCACACAGAATAAGCCTCCTTTCCCCTACCTTTGAGATTTATTGGGACAAGTTAGCAGGAAGAAGAATATAATGAAGATTAGAGAAAAAATAAAGCATAGAAAAATAAAATAGGAAATAAATGAAAGATAAGTGTATTCTTTCAAAATATCGAGAAAATTAGCAAACGTTGACTTTGTTTCTACCCTTAGACCTGTGCCAACCCCCAAGAACTCAACCTTTAATACAAAAGTTTGTGAGGAAGAATTAAGTGCTAGAATACACCCAGGTTCACCAATGAGCATAGAAGAAAAACTTGCAGAAGTTATTGAGGTCTTGTTTCTTGGAATAGAGAAGCATGAGTTTCTATTTTAATCTAGAGTCTCCACTGCATGATGGTGGTCTGGGCTAAGTCATGTTAACATCTCTCAGTCTCAGACTGAAGTTCACTGAGTGAAGTTATGAACATTCCATGAAGCTATGCAGAATCCAGAAGCCCGTGGGCATACAAAGGACTGTGCAGATTCTGTGTAGATACTGCTCAGAAAAGACATGAAAAGACTTTGAAATATCGCCTTCTGGTAACTTTGAGGCACTGAGCAAGCAGGAAGTAAAGGATAAGGCAAAGTCGTGAACAGTCCAGCTGATGTTGAAAGTGAGGCCCACATAAACAGAGCAATTTGGGAAAAAGCTGGAAACTTATTGGTTCCAGACATTGGAGAAAGTCTCTGTCCAACCATTAAGTGCCCACTAGGTTGAGAAGAGACTTAAACAGCCACACTTGACAAAACAATGCAGAATTTTAGAATTACCTCTTAAAGTTCATTAAGGAAACAAAAGAACAACAGTGAAACCTAGGTGGGAAATCGGATGTTCAGAGTTGCTATACTATACTATTGAAAATGTCTAATTTTTATCTAAAATTATGAGACATTAAAAAAAACCCAAGAAACTGTACAAAGGAAAATAAAATCAAACACGACAAAAGAAGTCCAGGCAAGCTGTCTCGAGGGAAGATCAGATATTGAATTTACCATGTCTCAAATTTAAAAATCTAATATTTCTCCCTCAAGCTAGAAAAAGAACAGCAAACTAAATCTAAAGTTAGCAGAAAGATGAATATAGGAAAGATTAGACAAAAAATAAAGAATAGAAAAATAACAGGAAATAAATGAAACCTAAGTGTGTTCTTTCAAAATATCAAGAAAGTTGGCAAATATTAGACTAATGAAGAAAAACAGAAAGAACCCTCCTACAGTAATGTCAGGCATAAAAGCATGATTTCCTACTGATCTTACAGGAATAGAAAGGACAGGGAATATGGTCAGTGATGGTACAGACCACAGCTCACATCCTGTGCAATGGTAAGAGTGAACTCTTCCACACAAGCGCAGTTGAAACAAGATATGAAAATCTGTTCTCATCACTTCTACTCAGCATTGTGCTGGAGAACCTCTCTAGAGTAACTAAGCAAAGAAAATGAATATCAGACATCCAGACAGGAAAGGAAGAAGTAACACTGTATTTGTAGATGATATGATTCTGTATATGGAAAATCCTGAGGAGTCCTCCTAAGACTTCCAGTAGAGCTAATAAATGAATTCAGCAAGGCTGCAGGATTTACGAGCTCCATATATAAAAATCAATTATAGTACTACACATTGCAATTTAAAATGATATTAAGACATTCATTTACAATAACAGTAAATAGAATAAATACTTAGGAGTAAATTTAATAAAAGTGAAAACTACAAAACATTAAAAGAAATTAGAAAGGATTTAACATATGGAAAAAAATCTTGTTTGTGGAATGGAAAACTGAATATTATTAAGATATAAATAGTCTGTAAAATATCCAGTAGATTGAGCATCAACCCTATCAAAATATCACTGCCACTTGCACAGACACTGACAAGCAATTCCCAAATTTATACTGAAGTTCATGTGACTGACATACTCAAAAGAGTAGTGAGAAAGAGGAACTAAATTGGAAGACTTAAAATTCACAGCTATAACATTTATTATAAAGCTATGGTAATCACGATTGCATGGTCCTGACATAAGGGTAGACTAATAGATCAGAGAAATAGAATTGGGAGTTCAGAAATGAGCTTGTGCATTTATGGCCAATTGATTTTTGAATAAAAATGTCAAGAAAACTCATGGGGAAAAAATAGTCATTCGCTGAATGGTGCTGAACGACTGTATAGTTGCCTACAAATGAATAAAATGGGACACTTAACTCACATCATATAAAAATTAATTAAAAACAAATTAAGGACCTAAATGTAAGACACAAAACAATTAACCTCTTGAAAGTAAACAGGCATCAATCTTTACAACCTTGGCTTAGGAAATATCATAAAAATATAATCAAAACACAACAAACAAAAGATAAATTAGACTACCTCAAAAAGAAAAACTTTCATGCTTCTCAGACAACTAATTAAAAAGTGGAAAAAAAAACCCAATTTGCAAAATGGGAGACTCTAATTCTAAATTGTATGTCTACTATGGCTTTAACATGCAGGGCACAACAATAAAGACAACGCAGTTTTAAAACTGGCAAATGACTTGAGTAGACATGTCTTCAAGGAGGATATACAAATGATTAATAAGCACATGAAAAGATGCTCCACAGCATCAGTCATTAAAGAAATGTAGATCAAAGCCACCCACAAGGACAGCTCTAATAAGGAGATCAGTTGAACTTTCAGTGAGAACTTGGAGCCCCTGGAATCCTCACACAGTGCTGGAGAGAACGGGAAGCAATGCAGCCACATAGGGGGCAGTTGGGCACTTTCTTCCAAAGTCAGACAGAGACAATTTACCATCGTGTCTCATAATTTGGCCTTCCTATCTACCCAAGAGAATTTAAAATATATGTTCAAACAAAACATTATAGGGGAATATTCATAATATTATTCATATAGCCAAAAATAACAATTCAAATGCCCATCAATGAATGAATACATAAAGAAAATATAGAATAACCAAGTAGTGTAATATTCTTCAGCCCTAAAAATGAACAGTGCACAAATATATACCACCACGTGGACAGACCTTGAGGAGATCATACTAAGTGAAGGGTGCCCATCACCAAATGCCACCTACTGCATGTGAAATATCCAGAAATGGCAAATTAGATGGGACCCCAAAGTGACTCTAGTAGACTTGTGGTCTCTAAGGCCAGAAAGAGGGGAAAGTGATTACTAATGAGTATGGAATTTCTCCTGGGGTGATGAAAATATTCTGGAATGCATAGTGATGACGGTTGCATGACCTTGTTAGTTTACTTAAAGTCATGAATATTTGGATATAAAGTCACTGAATATTTGGATACTTTAAAAGGAGAAACACCTGGTATGAATTATATACCAACTTTTCAAAAACTCTTATAGACTAGATGCAGATTCATAAATACTGCTGGGCCATACGTGATATGCTATGACTGCTTTCTCTCTCTCTCTCTCTCTCTCTCTCTCTCTCTCTCTTTCCTTTCTTGCTCCATTGCATTTCTTGCAAGGCCATTCTGGACTACTTGTCTCTAAGAGTCTCTGCCAGTGATACCACTTTTTTGAATAGGGAGGCCACATTTATAATCTTGTGTCAATTAGAATTCCCCAAAGGTAGCGTGTCTCTTTGGCTTTAGAGTAACTTTCATGATCTAGAGGCAACTCTCTGGGCTAGGAAGCACCAATAGGTTCCATGCGTTTTTCCTAGCTATGCCCACAGAAGGTGTGAGATAGCCTGCCAGACCCAGAGTCATGCACTTGCCTGCCCTGAGCTTGTGAAAATCCACCTTTCCTAGATTTCATTCCTCCTCTGCCTTCCTGTCTCCTCTTTCAGAGGATCCTTCATGACTGCATCCAGACCCATGGCCAGGGGACAAAAGATGGTGGGAGGGCCAGTGAGGTTTGTGTCTAAAAATGCATGTGTTGTGACCCAAAAGGAAAATAAACGCTACTAAAATTAAGCTGCTGGCATTCCGCAGCTCACTGGGTGAGGAAGGAAGCTGACTCCACTTGGGAAAACATTTGCAAGGTGCCTGCTGCTCAGCAGTTTCAGATCTCCAGGCTTTACAAGGAATGGAAGGGTTAGAAATCAAGAGCGCATTTCTTGATGTAAGAAAGTGGAAAGAGGACTTCCTTGCTTAGTGAGTACTTTTGTTTGAGAGACATTTTCATGTCCCATTAGTAAGAATGAGTTGCAGTAGGGGTGTCCAGGAAAAAGGAAAGAGGAGGTGGAAGAAGGGCCCACTTCTAAGGATAAGCCCTGTAATGTGGAACAGGATGAGGTCAAAGGTAGGCATTGACTCCAGAGTGGAGTTTGATAGTGCTCAGGTGTTTTCTCTGCTGCACGGGGACTCATGAAGCCTTCTCCATAAAAGTGACATCTCCCAGAATCCAGGTATCTGTGCAGTAGGGAAGGGCTTGCAGGGAGGTGGCATGGATTCTGGATTCATGGGGTGTAGAAGTGGACAAGGTGAGAGAGGAAGCTCAGAGCAATAGTTCAGACTGGGAAGCAGGGAAAGGACAAGGATGATGTCACTCTTTCAGAGTCTCAGTCCCATCCTGGGATGGATCAGTCTGTCATTGTGGCCTGGGCCTGTGCTATGGAAGATGGTATAGGAGAAATAGCTCCAGGGCCTGGAGGGCTGGGACCCCAATCTCTGTTGTACACTGTCTTTTCTAAAACCTTAGCGGTCACATGAGCAGAGTTCCTCTGCACAGAGCCATGGTGACGTACAGTGGAAGGGAAAATACAGGAGCCTGGCCGCCTGGGTTTGATGAGGTCATTGAAGGCATTGTCACAGCTGTACAGCACAGCTTCAGTAGGCAAAATCTGGCTAAGTCTGAGGAGGTGGACTGAGGGCAGGGATGAGGAGGTAGCATCATGTCAGAAAGGGATTCACTGCAGGACTTGGGCCAAGTTTCAGGGCTGAGTGAAGATGGCCCAGAGCCAGGTGTGGGGACAGGGATAGTCCCAAGGGCAGACTCATGTTTACCGCTGGGATGATGAATGCCAGTGCCCAGAGAGGGGAACATAAGTTCTGGAGAGAGGAGCAAAGTCTCAAGGATGAGTGAGTCTCAAAAATGGAGGCTAGCAGCCAAGTTCCTGAGTTCAGTGACAGGGACAGCAGAGGCCAGGGCCAGTGAAAACCTGCAATGACCTTCCACAAGGGGCTCAGAATTCCAGTCTCTGGCCTCATGCTTTCCTGCTTGCTTGCATCCTCTCCATCCACTTCAGGGCCTGTCCTTATTTTCAAGCTGCTTTTCAGGCCCGAGTGCCGGCATATGGCAGGACTGGACCACACGCAGGAGCAGGCAAGCGTAGGCACAAAGGCTCACAAAAGCAGGGAAGCTGAGGCTATAGTTCTGACAGCTGAGATCAACTCTCTGACCCCAGTTCTGAAGCTCGTACCTGGCAAGGCTGGAAGAAAAGCCGGTGGCGGGGAATCAGCTCTCTTCCCTCCTCCCACCCAGTCACATCTCCACCATGGCAGGTGCTCATGAAAGAAGACTCAGAGGTGAAAGAAAGTGAGCTGAGTTCTCCTGGGGTCAGATTTCAGATGCTGGAGTCTTCTCGCACCGTGGGGTGGCAGGGTGCCCCTCCCCTCTATGTGCCACCTGGGATACAGTATCCACTTTGAAGAAATGGAAAGAACTTCAAGACATCTCACTCAGCAGCTTCTTTTTAAAAATAGAAAGACAGACATTCGAGAAATGCAAATAAAAACAACATCGAGATTTCATCTCACCCCAGTAAGACTGGCCAGTATGAAAAAGTCATCCAATAACAG
>PVLD010007514.1:15599-91013 GCA_004027595.1 Dinomys branickii
CTGATATATGTGCACCCATGTTTATAGCAGCGCAATTTGTAATAGCTAAAATGTGGAAGCAACCCAAGTGTCCATCCACAGAAGACTGGATTAAAAAATTGTGGCATTTTTATATAATGGAATATTATTCAGCTATAAAGAAAGACAGTTTTGGGGACTTTGTAGGCAAGTGGTCAAAACTGGAGTCCATACTCATAAGAGAAATAAATCAGTGGTACATGTGCAGGCAACGCATTGTATCACTGGTGTAAGAACCTGAGGGTGGGAATATAAACTAAGAGACATGAAGGAAATCTGTTCAAAAACAAAGAAGAGATGGGACGAGGGAAAGGAGAAAAGAAAGAGGCAAAAATGTATGTATGTATATATGTATATACATATATGCAGGAGGGATAACATGGTTCTACTATTGTATTATATCACTTAATGCTAAGGAATAATCGATGACAGGTTATTTGAAAAAAAAATAGAAAGACAGAGGCCCTGAGATAATGTGATCAAAATCAATCACTTTTGGTGGAAAGACCAGCACCATAACCCCAGCATGGTGGACTGTCCAGTTCACTCTTTCACCACATACCCTCTGCCTCCCAAATTGTTCATGACCATGCAATCATGCAAGAGCACCACAGGGCTCTGGCTCTGCCATTCACTGACTAGGTGGTTGTTGAAGTCAGTTAACTTCATGAGCCTCAGTGTCCTCATGTGAATATGGGTATGATGCGGACTAAGAGTTGTAGTCTTATTATTTTCAACAGGAGGCCATATTCACCTGCTTTTGCCTGCTACATTCACAGAAGGATCTCACTGTTACAAAACTGACCTCCAGCCATAATTTAATCCAGTGGGACCTAACATAGTACCATAACATGCCAATAGATGCACTCCTGGCACTGGGCTCTGCCTTTGCTCTGAGAAGTTTGGTGACATTCTGCCAGCGACCACAGTTCCTGGTGTGCTGAACACTGTGATGCACAGTTGTCCCTGGGGATAGAGTAATGCATCTTCCTTCTTTGTGTGAAAGCTGTCCAGAGGACCAGGGGCCAGCAGCGTGGATGTACACCAGTGTTTCACAGAACATGAATTAACCATAGTGTTTATGTTGGAGTTCTTCCAGGGAATTATAAGTCTCGCGCCATTAAGAGATGAATTAAGAAAGTTCTCTGGATGAAAGATGCCAGGCTCTGCTAAGCACATTAGAGATGGTGGTGCCCACCTGACAGATTTCACCTGCTCCTTGACTCTCTCCAGGTCTCCTGGCAGCAGACAGGACCATGCTGTGTCCAGTATGTTGGGAGCAATGTTACTTCCAGATTAAAGAATCAGTTACCATGTTTGCCCTTCTGGGTTTTAAACTTGCTTTGTTCCTATTCCTTCCAATATCCTCTTATTTGTACCTTTTAGAATGGGAATATGTATTTTGTCCTATTGTATGTTGAAAGTTTTTAACTTTCTTTTTATTTGTATACTCACTGCTAACAATTTGCCTCAACTCTTAGTGGAGATTTTGTAGTTGGCCTTTTGAACAATGCTGAAACTGTTAATACTTTGACAACTTTTAGAGATGGACCAAATGCCTTTTGCACAAAGGGATGCACATGAGTCTTTTGAGGGCCAGGGGCAGAACATTATGGCTTGTATCTAGATGTCCTCTCAAAGCCTCATGTGGTCATACATGGGGCTTTCTGGAGGTGGCTGGATATAAGTTGCATGTGATACAGGGATTGAGAGTGTGATACTGGGATTAAGGATGCATGGATACTAAATTAGTCTACCAATTGGTTTAACGTAGTTCTGGATGTGGATACTGGAAGGCCCACTCTGATGCCTAGTAGAATGGATGGGATAAAAGGGAGAGGAAGGCTTACTGCTGCAGCTTCTGCTGTTTTTCTGCTTGCTTCTCACTGCTCATTGCCTTCTGTCTTCTGCCTGCCCTGCCACACCATGAACTATTTCTCCTCTGTGCTGCCTGTCTACCATGCTTCCCTGCCTTAGAACCAGCCAAATATGGACGGAAACCTCTACAAACTCTACAAACTTCTGAAAACTCTATAAAGTAAAAATAAGCCTTTCCTTCCTTAATTTGTGTCAGGTATTTTGTCCCAGGAAAGAAAAAAGTGACCAAGACACCTGATCTGTTTTCTCTTCATTTCAACTGTGGTCTCAGCAGATTATCCAGTACCATAGCTACCAGCCTTCTTGAAGACGTTCTGCAGGAGCTTATCACCACAGCCAAGAGCAGTCAGAGCCTCACTTATGCTAGGATAAGATTTCTGTCACATGGTCTCATCACTCCCTTCCCTACAGCCTCCACTTCTAAGGTCTCTTCTCCCAACAACAGATTCTATCCTGAAGTTGGTCCTTCCTGAACTCCAAAAGAGAAAGCACAAAACTACATATATGAAATTCTACTCTTAATTCTTATGAACTGCTTTGCCACTGGCTTTTATTTCTAGGCTTCTTGCTCAGGGCCAGTTAGATCTGCGTCTTTTTCATCACCCGCAGGGGCTCCAACATGCATGTCAGCATCAGCTGCTTGCTCCATGTCACTGATAGTCTGAGGTTTTTGCTGCTTTAGACAGGTCTCTACAAGGCTGGGGAAAATCCTTTTGGGGCTTGAACTTAGCTGTGGGGGAGGGAATTACCCTGTCCCTGATAAGAGACACTAATCTGCAGTCCCAATTCCTAACCACATTCAAAGAGCTGGAGGGAAATGGTGCTTCCTCCTCAACCTACACCTGGGCCTTCTGAGGCACATGTGGATGGCAGCAAGGTACCCAACTCCTCCTTTTTTTCTGAGAGCAGATGGTGGAGGTGCTGAGAGTTGGTAGTGCTGGTGCGTTCTTCGGATAACTTCTCTTTGCTGGAGGCCACCTTGACTCCTACCAGCCTCTAAGGACACACAACATCAAGTTTCAATTCTTCTCACCTCTGAATTCATAAACCAGAAATGGTACTCAGCTCTACACAGTTCTGAAGTTCTAGGAATGCATCATTTAGAGATATTGGCTATTTTAAACATACAGAGCATTTTTAGAGGGAAGAGCCCTCAATATTTGTATCAACCCAGTAGATACTACAGACAAAGCCAAATACTTCCTAGATTTTGCCAGCCTAGAACTTGCTATACCAGGGATATAAAGGCCATATAGCCTGATGGTTAAGAGAGCAAGCTGGGCTATCAGGAGTTAGTGGGGTGAGAGTGTAGATTAAGCCCAAATGTTGCTGTTTGAGTCCAGGTAACCTTGAGAAGCTTCCTTGATCTCACGTATCTTATTTTCATCACCTGTAAACCAGAGATGATAACAGCACAGGCCTTTTAAGATCCTTGGGAGGATTAAATTGACATATGCTGAATACTTAGTGCTTCTCATGGGAAGTCTTCTACATGTCTCAGTTCCCTTCCTCCTGCACTGGCAACCTCCTCATTTCCACGCTTTTCTGCAAGACTTACCCATAGTGATTTTTCAGACTTCACCTTGCACCCTCTTCCTGTACACTTTGTGTGGCTTGGGGCCATCATAAGCCATCAGTTTATAAAATAAAGGGAAAAGTCATCATTTAGGCCCTCAAGATCCCCTCCAATATGAACTCAGCTGAGCCCTGTGAATTGATTTCTCACCATTCTCCCTGGCATCCTGCATCCAGTGTAGCTGACCTGTCTATCTACCCTGAAGCTCCCTGCCCTTGCTGAGGCTGCATCCTGACCTCTTCCTCCTCCCTCAAGCCTTACTCACCCTCAAAGTCTCAATGGAAGACCTTCCTCCAATAGGAAGTCCTCGCTGACTGGGCAGAAATTCTGTGCCATTCATATGGTGATTAGTCACTAGTGGGATTGCCTCTCTGTGGTTTTGTTTTTGCCTACGACCTTCACCATGATATGAGAGCTCTTTAAGGGTGAGCACATGCTTCCATAATTAATGTTTGGGATTTAGCAGGTACTCAAAAAGGTTGGCTAGATAGATGGGTAGTCAGGGAAGCATTACAGTGAGTCCCTGAAGGCTCTTGGAACTTTTAGGGGATAAAGAGAAGGGAGAAGCCATTTTTAACCCAACCCCCTCAGAGGTTTGGGAGGTACCAGGAGAAATGGACTGGTGAGCTTTCTTTGGACTCCATCTTTCCTATAAGGCTGCCAAAGTGGTCACTGAATAACAGTGGTGTCATTAGTGGTCAAGGCTCAGAGGCAGAGCTGGGCTCCTAAAAGTGGCCTCACTTCTCCTCACACACACCCCTTGCAGGTTCATTGACCTCCCAGCACCCAACCCTCCTGCCTTTAATATGAGGATAATAGCAGTCACTGCCTCGCCTGGTTGTGAAGAGTAAATGAGTTTACCTATGGGAAGCAGTGAGAACGCTGTGTGGTGGATTGACGGCTGGCGGTCACTTTGTAACACCCAGCTGAACTGAAGCATTGTGGTGCTGTGTGTGGGAGGCTTACCTGAGGATTGTTGCCAACAGCAGAAAAAGGAGAAAGGAGAGAAGGAAGTGCTGTTGGTTCTCCTGGAGGAGCTTGTCATGCTGGTTTTCCTGATGTAAATTCAGCGGTTCCCATCATCAGAGGAGCTTGGGACCTTGCTGTCACTGAGAATGGCTCTGTGGTTCACCTTGGGGGAGCTCTGGTGTTTACTTTGAGCATCACTTCCAGGTTCCAGAGGGGAAGACAATGCGCTGTTCAATCTCCTGGAGAAACTTGTTGCACTGGCTATCCTGATATGAAGTTGGCTATTTTCATTGCTGACCACACTGTTGCTGAGGATGACTGTGGTCCTTTTGTGGGGAGCTCTGGTCCTTGATTTTCGCTTCCTGGCCCCAGTGCAGATCTCTCAGCCTGCTGCCACAGATCCTTCACCCTACTGGCACAGACTTTGTAGCTTCCACCACTGACCTTTGGGCCTTTCCAGCACAGATTCATGAAACAGACTTGCATGAGACATTGTCATGGGCTGGGCTCCAGCTGGACTCATACGGATGCATTGTCATGGGCTCTAGGTCTTCAGCTGGACTCATGCAGGACATTGTTGTGGGATCCAGGCCTCAGCTGGATTCTTTAGGTCTTTAGTGTGAGGACAGATTTCCTGCACTTTTGTACTTGACTCTTTGGGTAACTACTATAAAATAATCCTATAAATTATGTATCCTGCATAAACCCCTGGCCACAGCATGCCACTTTGCCCCCACCAGCAAATACTCTCTACTGACATTTGGCCTTCAGGTTCCAGCTGTGCCATGTAGAAAGGCAGATCAGGCTCAAACCCCCACTCTACCGCTTCTAGCACAGTGATCAGGAGCACATGCTCCCTCCCTGAGCTCTGCTTGCTCACCTTTGAAATACAGAAACTCACACTCATGACACCAGTTTGAATGGGAAATGAGAAAGTGCTTATTAGGCACGGAGAAAAGTGCTTGTCATATATGGGGATCACGTGTTTGTTCCCTTTCTCTTTCGTATAAACCTCTTCTGGGCCGAGTGGCAGAGCTAAGATAGTGGCAACTGGAGGAAAAATAGAAAATTCAACGTGATGGTTTTAGGGCTCACGTTGGTGTGGATCTGCTGCCACCTGCTGGAACTATCAGGCATGGCACCGCTTGGTGCTCTGAGATGCCACCTTGTGCTGAGAGAGGGATTCTGCTCCTGTTCTATTCCCCCCTACCCCGAGGATGCAGACTCATATGCAGCGTTGACCATGTGCCAGGTATGAACTGCAGGGAAATCAGAGACAGACACACAGCCTGGTATAGATGAGTTGCACATCAGTCAACGGACCTAAGAAATAATGTGTAGAACTTTATTAATTTTTTTAAATGAAATTTATTAACATATGAGTTATAGACAATAAAATACATGCACTTAAATTGTACACTTTGATGAGTTTTGATAAATGTTGATACGCAGGTAACCACCACCCCAGACAAAATACAGAGCATTTCCATTATCCAGGAAAGTTTCCTCAGGAGACTTTGTAGCCACCCTCTACCTTCTACCCCAGCCTGATTCCATGGCGACAGTTTCGTTTTGCTTTTTCAAGAACTGTGCATAACTGGAGTTGTCCCGGATGTGCTAGCTTATGTCTGGCTTCTCCGGCATCACAAAGTGATTCTGAGCTTCATCTATAGTTTTGGATACAGAAGTAGTTTTTCTCTTTTTTTTGTTAAGTAGTTTTCAAGTGTGTAAGCATATAACAAGTTCTTTAATCCCCTGATAAATATTTGGGGTGTTCCCAGCTTTATATGGCAGCAAAAGACTACAGAAATCTGTTCGGGCCTTGTGCATCTTTTGCGTGGTTTTAATTTTACCTTGGGTAGATCTGTAGAATTAAAATTGATGGGCTATAGCGTAGATGTCTATTTAACTATGTAAGAAACAGGTCATCTCTTTCCCAAAGTAGTCATACCATTTTAGACTCCCAGTGCACTTGTTCACCAAGGCCTGGTATTATTCTTTTTAGAATTTTAGCCATTCTAATGTATGGAGTATTCCATCACATCGTGATTTGAATTTATACTTCTTTGCTGGTTAGCAATGTTGAGAATTTCTTCAGGTGCTTATTGGCCATTTGTGTATTTTTTTGAGAAGTGGACATTAAAGTCTTTGAGCTATTTTGGCTATCAAACAGTAAGAATTCCTTGTATATTTTGGTCCTTTGTCAGGTACATATTTTCTTCATTATGTGGCAAACCTTCTTAATGGTGTCTCCTAAAAAGCAGAAATTTCTAATTTTGTCAAAGTCAAATTTAGCAAGTTCCTCTTCTTCCCTCCCTCTTTCCTCCCTCCCTCCTTTCTCTTTCTCCCTGCATTCCTTCCTCCTTCTCCTCCCTTCCTGGCAGTGCTTTTTGTGTCTTCTTCTAGAAGTCTTCATGTAGTCTTTGTCCACATGAAGGTTATAAAACATTCTCCTATACTTTCTTTCCATAAAAAATGGCATCAAGGCAGGTGCGGTGGTGCCTGCCTCTGCCAGCACTCTGGAAGGCTGAGGCAGGAGGATCACAAGTTGAAGCCAAACCTCAATGCTGATGAAAAAATAATTGGTTCAAAGCAAGGGTTTTTGCTCTAACTATGCTTTTTACTTTGGCTATCACAGCCAGTATAAGGCAAGATATGGGAGTAAATGTATCCAGATTATAAAGGAAGAAGTAAAAATATAAATGTAAGTTAAATTTTTGTTTGATGGTCCATCTTGAATTAGCTTTTGTTTACGGTGTAAGGTAAAATTGGAAGTTTTATTTTGTAAATGGATAGCCATCAAGCTAGCACCATTTCTTGAAAAGACCATCTGAATGGTCTTTTGACACTGAATTATCTTTAGTAAAGTCAACTGGACCGGAATGTATGTGTCTATATCTGAACTCTCTGTTCTGTTTTGTTGATATATTTGACTATGTCAAGACTACACATTCAGTTTCCATAGTTCTATTATAAATTCTGCATCAAATTCAAAGTATCTAACTTCATTCTTTTTTCGTAATTATTTTGATGATCTTTGTTGTTACAGGTGAGATCTGAAATGTGCCCCAAAAGTCTCATGTGCTCAGAGATGGGGCTTCAGGAAGGTGACTGGACCCCAGGAGCTGCGCAGTAGAGTAATAGATGGATGTGTCAGGAGGCAGGACCTGGCTGAAGGAGGCCAGTCACTGAGGGTGTTACCTAAAGGGTACATTCTTGTCCTAGCTCCTTGGTCCCTCCCTTCTTCCTCCTCTTCCTCCTCCTTCTTTCTCTCTCCCTCCCTTCCCCTCTCTCTCTGCTTCCTGGATGCCATGGGATGTACAGCTTTTCTTTGCCAGGCCTTTCCACCAAGCAGTTGCCACCCTGGGAGCCAAACAATCATAGACTAACTCTCTGAAGCCATGAAAAAACATAAACATTTCTTCAAGTTGTGTCAGGTATTTCATCCCAGTATGGGAAAGTAACTTATAAAATAAATATTTGCATTTTGGAATAAGTTATATGGCTTATCAGTTTCTATACAAAGACCAGCTAGAAGTTTGACTGTATTCTTTTCAACTTATAGGGAAGTTTTGACACAATTAATGTTTAAATCTCTCTTTCATGAACATGGTATAGTTCTCCATTTATCTCAATGTTATTTAATTTCTCAAGTTTTGTACAGTGGCAGTGTCACAACCAATGAGGTTTATCTGAGGCACAATTATTGCTAATTAAAAACTTTAATTACTCAAGACAGCTTTAACATGTTTTTAAAAATGTATTCCTAAGTGTATTATGCCATTAGATGCTATTGTAAAAGGTGTTCTTTTTCTTTCATTCCTATGTGTCACTAAAGAAGAGAATTACAGTTCACTTTTTTTATATACCTATATAAATAGAGGTATCTTATATATTGAGTCTTTGCTAAGTTCACTTATTAATTCTGGAATTTTTTTATAGCTTCCTTAGGATTTTATACATGAGAAATATCATCTGAGAGTAAAGATGACTAAATTTCTTCCCTTACAACCTATACACTTTTTATTTCCTTATTTTGCTTTGTACTGCTGACACGGAACTCCAAAGCAGTATTTTATAGAAGTAGTTAGAGAAGATATTCAGAACCAGCTTTGGAAGGAAAATACTTAATATATTTGTATTATGTATTTTTTAGCTTTAGATTTTTCTATTATTATTGCCTTTTATCAGATTGAAAATATCCTCTTTAATTCTTAATTTACTGATGCATTCGCTTTGCAATCATAAATTCACATTTACTTCATCACATGATTGCTTTCAGGATTCTTGAGATGATCTGATACGCTCATTCTCCTTTGTTTTGTTCATGTGCAGAATTATATTAATTTATTTTTAAACGCTAAGACAACTGTTCGCTTTTCTAGGATAAACATTACTGAATTGTGATACATTATCATTTCTATATATTGCTGGGTTTGCTTTGCTCTAAGTTTTTGAGAATATTTGGGTCTACTTCATATATAACATTGGTATATGATTTTTCTTGTTTTAGTGTTCTTTTCAAGTATTAATAGCAAAGTCTCGCTAGATGCATGAAATGAGCTAGGACACACTTCCTCTTCCCTTCTTTTCTGGAAGAAAAGAGCTTGAGGAAAACTATTATGAAGGGCAAACTCTGGACTAGGAAGATTTTACACCCTCTGGGTTTTCTTATCTGCGGTATGGATTGATAATGTCTGCCTAGCCTGGTTGTGGTGAGGAATCAATAAAGTGATACCTGCCTATACATACACTTAGTGGGCCCTCAGTATTTGGAATGTATTTTTTTAATTAGCATCGTTACAGCATGGTTACAGCCCCAGTGGGACTAGAAATCTAATAGTACAATTGTGAACCTCAAGATCCTTTTTACTGTAAAATTCCAGTACTCCTTTTTCTGAAAAAGCCTATTATTGAACAATGGTGTCACTTTTGCAGGGCTTTAAAACCTGATTTTTACTGTTATTTCATGTCATGCCACAGTATTCCCCAGAGAGGCTATCAGTGATGCAATTTCTTCCTTTAACAGATGTGAAGCTTAAGCTGGGCAACTTGCCTGAGGCAACATGGTAGATTGACTATCATCCCTCAGTGTGAAGCCAGAATCACAGGCCAGGGACAAAGAGAGCAGCAGAGAGAATCTTCGAGTTTTATAGCTACACAGCATCCTCACACCATTTGGGGTGGGGTGGGTGTTGTCTCCTTGGGTGAAAGTACCTTTGAAACCTTCCAAGATGGACAGTTTTATCCTGCAGTTAGATGCTTTCTCAGCCCATCTGGAAACCTGCAAACTGTAAACAAGGTTTGTAGCCTCCTTGCATCTCAGGATCTCTGTTTGTAAAACACGCAAGAACCACACAGCAGCCATTGTTTACTGGGTGTCCGGTGTATGGGAGCAGCCCTACTGCACGGTTACACTCATGATTTTGGTCTTCCCAACCAACCCCCAAGGTAAGCATAGTAGCCATAGGTGGGAAAAGTGAGTTTCAAAGCAATTCAGTAATTTGCCTAAGGTCAAGAGTGGTCACCTTTAGAGTTGAATCCAGGGTTAACTGACCTTCCTTTCCAAATTCAAATTGATAAAAGTGTACACTTCAAATATATGCAGCTTATTACTGCAGTTAGTTATATCTTAACAAAACTTTTATTCCTGATTTACATATATAATTTGCACATATTAATGGGACTCAGTGCAATATTTCACCACATGCACAATAAAACTGTTTTTCAAAAACATCATCCAGAATCTGATATAAAATTTGAAGAGAGGAACAGCAACAAAAAGTAATTATGTTCCCAGGAATATATATGTGCCAGAACTCATCCAGCTATCCACTTAGGATTGGAGAATTTGACTGCACATAAAATATGCCTCGATAAAGTACTGTTGGATTTTTTAAAAGTAATTAGATCTCAAGTCATAATTCTCAAGCGTCACCTGGATCTCTTATTGGCAGAAAAATAACACTAGAGAGTATCTAAAATGAATCACTGTCTCCTGTTTACCCTTTAAAATTCATTTTTTTCTTATTACAAAAGCAATATATGTTTGTGATAGAAAAAAATTAGAAAATACAGACGAGCAAAAATATAAAAATCAAAGACACCTTGGTGCTGATGTAACAATATTTTACATTACAGTGTATGGCTTGCCACTACTGGACTTAGAAGATTTTACACCCTCTGGGTTTTCTGTGTGTGTGTGCCACTACACACACACACACACACACACACACACACACACACACACATATATACACACATGTATTTATATAATACAGTTATTCCAAAACATAAGACTGTATCATAGAAATTCTTTCAGAGTCTACTTTCAACACCTAGAATTATACCATGGGAAGCCTGCTATGCTAACAGACAGTCATCCGCAATAAAAGCTTTATGTTGAGGGCTCTGGTGACTTGGGGTTCTCGGGAAGTACCTCTGATGCTGGGGCACGGAGGAGAGGAGAAAGGAGAGGTTGAGCTGAGGACACAAAGAACAGTAAACAGCTGGGGTCAGGTGAGCCATTCTTACTTAACAGAGCTGCTTTTATTTGTTCAAATACTCACTTCCTGTGTGAGATACCACTGGAAAGGAATTTCATTGCCAAATGAGCAAATAAACTAGAAAAGGAAATCATGGTCTGTAACAGTTCTTTCTATTTAACTCCTTTTCAACGTGAAAACAGCGTTATTGTTCTGTACTTGTAAAAGTAAATTCTGTCCTATCATTTTCAAATTTCAAACAATCTAAAAATACGGAATTAAAGAATCCAAAGTTACTCATTAATCGCACTCACCTTTGGACATATTTGGTCTGTACATGATATCTTTTTCTTTTCCTTCTCTTCTGTTCTCCCTCTTTCTAAAATTAGTTATGCAGGTCAATGTGTTTCACTTTTGAAGATTCACATAAGCACTTAACATACGTAGATCTTTTTCACCTCTATTACCCCCGTATTCCGCCTCCCCGCGTAGTCTCACATTTCTTTCTTTGAGGGGGAAGGTCATTGAATATATTTTGCTCATATTCACTTTTTTTCCTTATGTAATTGAATTTTTTTTGAAAATACCGTTCCTGGTGATTTACTATGTTAATTTATTAGTAGAAAAAAAGGTTTACTGTTAAATGTAAAGCTTAAGGAGCTTGGGTTCTCTTTTTTTAAATGTTTAACATGCTGAATATGCATGTAAACATTGCAAATGAAACATTCTGCACATAGACAACTCTGGGAAAGTCCTACAGTGGCAGATTGTCCTGACAAAAAAAGGCTTCTCTGCTTTCCCACTAAAACGTCTCCAATAGCAGAGGACAGTAGGAAGCAAAATGCCCAAAGGTCTGGGGAGTTCTGGCGGTCTCTTCTACACCATTGCAAAAAAAACTGTCAGTATTTATTTGTCTTTACCTTTAACCACCTGCCTACTTTCCCACAGTGGTTATTTAACTAGCCTCCTTATTGTTATCATAAGCAGCACCGCAATGATTCTTTTTTATGTAGCTGTGTGTATCACTGATTCTTTCCTTAGCAATAAATCCTAGAAATGGGATTATCAGGTATATTGGAATAGGTATTTTATAGTATTTTATGCATGTGTGCATAATATTATCTTGCAGAAAGAAATCACTAATTAATAATTACATCACTTCACTTCATTCTCACCAGTATTGGATGTTTGTGAGAATCTTCCATATTGTTGAATCCCCAGTACCGCCAAATAAATAAATAAATAAATAAAAAAGAAATGAGCTTGACTGATTTAAAACTGCATTTGAAAACATAGATACTTCTCACAACATACAGCTGAGTGAAAAAACTCAGAATGAAAGAGAGCAGGCAATATGATTTTTCTTCTGCCTTAAAGCAGCCCAACATGTATGTGCAAGACTGCTTGTGATTAGTTCATCAGTTTATCTATTCTTATGTAAATACGGCAGTGTCTCAATTACTGAAACTGTAAAACAGATCTTAGTAACAGATCACACAAGTCCCTCTCTCTGTTCTTCTCCAAGATTGCCTTGGCTCTTCTTGGCCTTTTCCATTTTTATGTAAATTTTAGCTTCAGATGATCAATTATCACACAAAAATCTGTGGGGATTCTGACTGAGATTGCTCTTGCCTGTTCTTGCTCTTCCACCTGAGCGTCACTCTGTCAAGAATTTTTAAAACTCCCCTTGGAGATGTGATTTGGATTTTATTAATCCCATAATTCAGTTTGTGATATATTGAATTCTTTTTAAATTATTTCATGGGTTTGAATATTGATTTCCCTATCAGCAACTTTTGGAGAATTTCTCTGTCATGTAATCCTTTTGTGCCTGTATAATTTTATGGCCACCTGTGGCCAAATAGTACTTAAAATATCCTTATGAATATATCTCACAAACTTTTCAAATTTTTCTCAAATATTGTGGGGTAGGGGCTCCTGACTCTTGATTTCATTCATTTGTTCCTTCAAGTATTTGTTAATTCACGTACCTAAGTCTTGGGCATTGCCTAATCTTATACAGCTACTGATACCACTGTGTTGTTTTATCTAGTAAGCATTTAGCTTCCTTTCCCTCAGAGGCCTTTTAGTAAAGGCAAGTAATGCAAAACCAAGCATCTAAAATGTTGGCTCTTTACTTCTAGTGCTTTAGAGCTATAGGGGTTATCAACTCCACCTGAGAAACCACAGTGCAGTTGATAAATCTTAGCAAAGAAGACAGCTGAGCTAGGTTTTCACACATAAGTAGAAGTTCTGCAGGCATCAAAGCCAAGGAATTTGTAGAAGGGAGGGAGAACATTTAGAGTTAGAAGAGGAAAATGAGATGATATGACAGCTGGAAAACTCGCCAGTGTCTGAGAGTAGTGAGTGGTCGGTCCAGTAATGTTGAAAAATGAAGAGATTCATTAAAGGAAGGCAAAGCTGGATGGGTAGGTTAGGGTTAGTCGATGAGTAGCCTTGTAGGTATATGCCAGAAGTTTTCTGATTATTTACAATGGTTAGCATATGATATGTAGTGTTTGGATTAATGCTCTAAAGTGAGACGGGATCATATCAAATTAAAAAGCTTCTGCCCTCCAAAAGAAGCAACCAATAGAGTGAAACTGCAGCCTACAGAATGGGAAAACTTTTCTAGCTACTCCTGTATATATTCCTAGAATATATAAAAAACTAAAAAATAAAAATGAACGCCCCAAATGAAAGATCCAATCAAAAAGTGGGCGAATGAAATGAATGGACACTTCATAGAAGTAGTACAAATGCCCAATAAATATATGAACATATGCTCAGTGTCTCTGGTCACTAGAGAAATTCAAGATAAAACAATGCTGAGAGTCCATCTCACCCCAGAAAGAATGGCTGTCATTCAAAAAATCAAATAATAAATTCTGGGGAGGCTGTGGGGAAAACAAACTCTTCTGCACTGTTGGTGGGAGTGTAAACTAGTAGCACTATGAAAATCAGTATGGAGGTTCCTCAAAAAACTGAAACTAGAAATTCAATCTCACCAGCTATTACCCTTCCAGGTATCTTCCTAAAAGAGCTGAAGACATCATATTACACTGAACATGTACATCCTTGTTTATAGCAGGACAGTTGATAATAACTAAATCTTGGAAGTGGCCTATAAATCCATCAACATTTATCCTATAAATGGATAAATAAAATGTGGTATTTACACACAGTGGAGTATTACTCTGTCATAAAGAAGGATAAACTTGAGTCATTAGTAGGAAAATGGCTGCACTTGAGACCATCATCTAGACACACAAACTTAAGTATTATATTGTTTCTCTTATGACAGAAACCCCAAATATAAATAAACAGCAAAGTAAAAGGTAGATAACAGGAGGTAGGGAGAGAGATCTTTCTCAGAGGGGAGGGGGAATCAAGAGATAGAGGGAGAAGGAAGGGAAGGAAAGGGGATTTTAAAAGGAATTAAGATGTGTTATACACAGGCACCAAATCCACACAAGGGAAGTAAACACTATGCACTACAAACATGTGATAATGAAAAATGATAAAAATACCATTTATAATGTGATGTACTAAGAAACTCACCTTTGGGACTTTGAAAAAAGAAGCCGAGCTGGGGAGGGGAACTGGGGATGGGCGAGCAGAGAGGGCAAGGCAGGGGATGGGAAGCTAAAGTGGTGAGGACACAATCTATGGAGGCACCGGCTTCCCCAAGGTGAAAGCGATCACTACATATACTAACAGCAAAGGAACTAAAAACATTGCTTTGTGCTGTGATTTGAAGTCTGTCTTCGGTGTGAAACTTAATTGCCATCATGCAGGATTATGTGTGGGACCTTTGGTAGGGAATTAGGTCATGAGGGCTCTTTCGTCAGAAATGGGAGCATGGAGAGAGTGGGCTCCTGATAAATGGGAGTCCAGCTTTTTCCATCTCCTGAATGACTGATTCCCCTTCCACATGTTACGACTCCATGTGGAAGCCCTGGACAGGCACTGGCGCCATGTTCTTAGACTTGCTAACTTTCAAACTGTGAGAGTTAAAAACTGCTATGGTTTATAAATGACCCAGTCTGTGGTATTCGATTGCAGCAGCAGAAAATGGACTAAGATACTGTAATAGCACCAAGGAAGGTGAACTGTAATGCAGTGTGCAGAGGCAGTTAGGAAATTACAGATAGGTCCGAGATAATAAAAGTCTGGACAAAGGACATTGGAAATCGGGATGGGAAGGGTAAGTTATTCCAGAGGCGAGAGCAATGTAACTTAGTGATTACCTGTGTGTGAGGGGGTTAGCAGAGCCCAACCTGGAGGCTTGTGCGTAGGTCATGGGAGGTCACAGTGAGGTCCTTGGACTAAATAGAGCTGCTAGTCTGCAAGAATGGCAGGACCTACCTTTGATTGGCAGCTCTGTGAAAAGGCACGGCAAAATGCTGCTTCATTCTCTTCCTCAGAATAACCACATTTTTGCCATGTGATTTCATTTTATAAGATTTGTAGGTTCTTTTGTTCCTTATCCATCTGTATATTTACTGTTGCTCTCCGAGGAAGAGAGAAGACAGGTTATTTCAGAAATACAAACCCAAACCAAAAACATTCCCTCCAAGCTGCTGCTCTGAAATTAGATCAGTTTGTCAGATTAGATTGGAAAGGAATTTCAAATCATTTAGTACAAACTGCTCATTTTGTACATGAGGAAGCCAGGACTGAGGGAGGAAAAAAATCATCTGTGAGCCAGTTAGTGGAATCATGGGCTCTCTCTGCAAATAGCGAGGAATTGTACATTAGAAGGATTAAAAGTAAGAAAGCAGACAGGTCTGGGCTCTGCTGCTTACCAGATGTGAGATCTGGGAGTGTGATTTAGTTTATTCTGAGCACCAACCAGTTCACCTGACTACAAAACAGGGTTGTTCTGAAAATTAAATGAATCCCTGCACACACACAGCGATGCCCCATCTGAGAGCCCGGTGTTCGCCTGTGGTGAAGTTGAGAAAGATGAGGATGTTGTTGAGGGTGAAGATGACCATGCTGTAACATTAGGAGCACAGGCGGGGTTCAAAGTCTATTGTTATGCTTTGTTCCTGTTAGAATGATCCAACCACTATGACTGGTAATGTAATAACACACAAATAGAGATGATAACCCCCGTGTTGCAGATCTTGAAGATGAAATACAGTTTAATGTTTATGTATTTCAAGTACATAGCACAACACTGGGCACAAAGAAGAAGGCACAGTTCGCTTTTGCCCTCTGAATGTGGGCTTCCTTATTTCTTGAAATTTGATTCTGTCCTCCCATTTCATTCTCCGTAAATTTTGTACAACCTTATTTTTATTTTTGCCTTCTTGCCATTTACCTGCCAGCTGGAGTACGTGTTGCCTTTCTTGCTCTTGAAGCCCCTCAACTTCTCGATTTCCCACACATTTGTCCTCTACAGGCTCTGTTTCCCCTGTGGCCTGTGGATAACTCCAGATATCCAACGCCCGACTTGGAGCATTCCTGGGTGTTAATCAACTTCATGACAAGCACACTGCCTCTAGGAGATCCTCATCATACTAGAGATCTGAGTCAATCTTGGTTTCCTTCACCACCACTCAGATGGTATTTGGTAGCTACAATTAATAACTTGTTCTTTGGAGACTTTTGACAGTTTTTCGCTTCAGCAATTAAAACTACATTTTACCTTCTTGGTTGTTACTTGGTGGGGGCCCTAAGAAAAAGAATAGAACAAAAATATCTGAACCTATTCTATGGAGCTAAGCCTGTTTCCTTCAAGTACTAGGAAGAAAACAAAAGAACTATCTATTCAGGGGTTGTTTGTAAATCAGCACATCTCCCAGCTCCAGTGTGGGTCAGACCAGCTTGATGGTTCACTATGGCTGAACCTGAATGAAAATCAGCTCAGAGACTTTTTGAAAGGACCACAAAGTCCATACCCAATAATGGGAACATGCCCATTGTTTGCCCATAGTGGTACATCACAGAGCTGGAAAGCACCAGCCTGGGAGTTCCAGCTTTTCTAGAACTGCAACATCCCATCTGTTTGTTTTTATGCCTTAACATCCCTAGTCACATCCTCCAAATGCTACAGAGCACATATTCATTGTTTTAATTAAAGGGACTAGGTTTAAAGAGTTTAAAAGAGAAATTTGAAGGTATCCAAAGGGGTTCCAAAGTTAGGGAAGACCAAGCTTATACCAGAAAGCACTGCAGGGATGTAACTCATTCCAGGTTTCCCAATTTATGCATGGGAGGAGCACCTGAGGTTGTCTCAGGGAACTGTCAGGGGTGGAAGCAACTGAAATGGGCTCAGAAGGGGCACAGACTTGCCCTTGTGTTCTATTCTTATAGGGAAAAAAGAAAGGGAGAAAACCAGAAAGGAAGATGGAATGAAGAAACATCAAAGCTTATTCCTTTATTTTATTCCCAAATGGATTTCTCAAGACTCAGTATGTCATTCTAAGTGTGCCTGGATATAGCTGTGGATTTAGATAACTCTCTCCTCCCCTTCTGACCTTTATTATAACTGCAAAAATTCTGTCTGTGAAGGATAAATAATGCATGCTCTCAGCCAAGAAAGGAAAGAAGACCCAAGGAAAGACTGCAGAATAAAGGAAGCAACATCTTATTCTTTAATATCTTTTTATTTCCAGCCTACTTACTCTCATTTCTATCCACCCCACTTCTGCCCCTAACCAACCAGGACCTGAAAACCTGGAGGCAGAGTACTAGACAGTGTAGGTTTGGGGATCAAGCTTGCATTTTAAATGCCTCCAGCTATGATATATCAGCTGCGTGATCTTAGGCAAGTCCTTTTTCCTCTCTCCTCCCTAGCCTCCTCTCTAAAACGAAGATACCCCTCATGGCACCCTCCAAATCAAAGGCTTTGGGAGATCGATGGATGACAGTGTGTGGAAATCAACACTTATAACTTCAAAATGGAGAGCAGACAGAAAGCAGAAAGGAAGCCTTTCCTGGTCAGCTGTGGGCTCTGGGCATCAGGAAATAGCTACAGAGGGCAGGTATCCCTTCTCAGTGAGCCTAGAATTATCTTTTAGAGGAGATAGGAGACCTGAGGCCAGGTCTTGGCTTTGAGTACTTCAGGTTAGATTCTATGGCAGAAAAAAGAACACGTGTGTCTACAGTCACCCTTGGGGTAGCAGGTATATGTATCTCACCATCCTGAGAAGTCAAAGCTCTCTGCTTCTTGCAGCTATGAGAGACAGATAAAGGAACAAGGCTGTACTCCAAGTTCAAGGGGAAAATTAAATTCGAAGTTGAATCTTCCCCAGGTATTATTTGGGTGTCTGCACGGGTGCTATTTTAAATTCATGTTCCTGTTTTACTTAGGCGTAAGGAGCGATGACTGTTTTCCACTTGGTAGCTTAAGTAAGGCTTCATTTGCTTAGCCCTCTTGTGTTTGTATTAGGAAAGAGGAGGAAAAGGAAATGAATGGAGAGCAAAAAAAATCTGGTTTAGCTACTTAATGTTTGTGGGAGGAAGTTGGAAGCAATAACAGAAATGAAGTCCGGGGACTATTTGTTCATTTCTACATCATCCTGAACTTCTCAATTAAACACTTAATTAAGAGTCGGACAGTTAGGCAAACAGTTTAAGTGTGTGATCAGAGAGTTTGGGATTAACACATAGAATAGCAAGAGAGAGTCATATCCAGTGTTTAGAAAATCATGGCAAAGAGCATCCCTATAACCTGTCTGTCGAAGCCCAGGTTCCCGCCTCCATTGGCTTTTTAGGATACTTCTTTTGCCATTGGTGGCTTGGTGTTCTGTCCATGAGAACAGTCAATGTAGAAGATGGAAGAAATCTCTATGGAGACAAGACCTAAGATCTGAGAAAGTAAGTGGCTTAAGGACCAAGAACAAGGAAAACCCAAGGCTGGCCAGGCTTTGGGATGCTCAGCTGGTGTACAACTTCCCCCAAACATTTCTCCTGCCTGTTCACACAATCTTAGCTCTTGTTTCAAATTGTTTCTACCTTCTCCAGGCTCATCTCTCCCCCCCCATATCCCTTCTAGACATTCCTTTATACCCTTATAAAGCTAGTCTTCAGAGATTGGCACATCTGGATAGGGAGGGAATGTGTACCTGGCTAATGAACACTATCCTACCTGGGGAGGGTTATTCTAATTCACTTGAGTGCTGGTCCCACCACACAGATTAAAGATTACAAAAACATGAGAGTGTTGAGCTTCCCTCTGGACCCTCTTGAATGCCTTGACGCCCCATGTGAATCTGATGTCCCGTGTGAATTTGCTGCAGACAGCAAGTGGTTTTGTGTATTCACTGGAGAAATGCAGTTTCTTGCTCTCATTCTCATTTTACCAGGTGTTCTGGAATTACTACCTCACAAAAAGAGTGGAGCGGAGGGAGGGGGACCAACTCACTCTGCACAGTGGTCCCGCGGTGGAGTTGAGCTGTTTTCCAGGTTGAGGATATTGGATGCCTCAAGGCTGTTGCTCCCACCCAGAAGAAGCCTTGGCTCAGGATGCAAAGGGTAATTGGAGAACCTGCTCAGGAGTTGCCTGGGGAAGCTATAGAGTCAGTTTCTTGCATTCTTGCTTCCTATTAGATGTAGCCTTGCCATTCCCGTGGTAACTGGGAAGTGTCATGAGTTTCACCGAAACTATTACAGGTGGAAATAGGCGGTAGGGGGGTGTAGGGGCTGAGAGGGGTAAACCTTCCTGCTTTATCCTTACCTTCTGTTTTGACAGAGCTACTCCAAAAGCAGACACAGAAATATAAAGGTCATTACTCATTTTGTGACCTTAAGACCCTCGGTGCCAATCCTAAGTCACAAAGATGTGTGTGTGACTAGCAATCTGCATTCGAAAAAATTCTGTGTTTCAGCTTCCTATTACAGCCTTGTCTCCCGTTAAGACTCCTACCTGCCTCTTTCCCCTTCCTTTTCTTTCTTTAACTTCTCGCAAGCCACTAGCAAGGGCAGGGGATAAGCTTAGTGCTAGAGTCAGAAAAATACATACTTCATTTACTGGGCGAATGGGAACAGTGTTAAAAACAAACAGGAACAAAGTTAAAAACAATGTCCCATGGCTGGCTTTGATTTTGACCTTCGGTACGACTATCAGTAAAGTGATGACGATGGAACCTCCTTCGTGGGGTTGTCCTGAAGATTAAATGAGTGGACATAAGTGTTGCCTTTAGCACAGTGCCTGACATGGAGGATGTCCTATATCACTTGAGTGACCTTGTATGTACATGCGGCAAGGGTAGTCTCATGCCTATTTTCCCGGCATACTTGTTAACAATGCCCTATTTCCATTCCCAAAGCATCTGAGGGTGAAAGTCAAAGCGTACAAAACTCCTAGCACAACACCTGACATGCAGCAATATTTCATAAATTTCTCACCCTCCTCTGCTACTATAGGTCAAGTTCCTTAGGGGGACAGAAGCCATGTCTGTTCACCATTGCATCATCTCCCATTGCTCAGCATGGTGCCTGTAGCTGAACAAGCCATCAGTAAGGACTCACTAAGTGAGTGCAGAATGAATAGATTCTCCATACTTTACATGCCCCCTTATAAATAAATACATTAACTTCCTGCCTACTACATCATGGCTAATCACTGCTCAAGATGAAGGCTTTGGAGACTTAATGATTTTTGAAAACTATACTCAAGGTTAAATTACAAGTCAAGCCAGGACTTTCTACTGCTGGAAGCAATTTCTTCATATTTCAACAGTTGCTCAACCGCATCCACTTTATTTATCCAAAGCCCTCAAGCCCCTCCCAGGCCCTCCATTCCCGGGGAGCGTTATACCATAGCTGTCTCTCTCTTGCATTTCTTGGAAAAGCAGCCGCAGTACAGAGTACAGTTTAAAGGTGAAGGGCCTCAGGCCTTGTATTTTCAAAAGGAACTCACCAGAAAGAGTGGGGTTGTTTGACCTTGGTGACAGTCCCTACACTTCCTAAGTTTTGTGTTCGTTCACAATCAGCGTGAAGGATGCAGGGGGAGATGGATTTTGAAGGTGGCCTCCATGCAGCCCAGCTCACTCAGGAGCCTGGTCCCTCCCTAAGATGCCAGGGAGGACTCTATGGTACGAGCTGCCGGTGATAGTGAATGTACTTAGAATAGTCTTCAGCTGCTTAGGACTTCTATGCCCTTCCTATTTCACCTCAGCCATCTTCTTGTTGTTCTCCAGTATCTAGGGTTTTCTGTGTCTCCTCCCAGGCATTGCGGATGGAGAGAAATTTGGTTAATCAAATAGGGGAGTTCCATCACTTGCAGAGGGGGAGTGGGGTTTCTGTTTGGCTCCTTCCCTGTATGGTAAGCTTCTCAAGGCCAGTGTTCTGTCCAACATATATTGTATTTTTAAAAACTGAGATTGAGCATTTGTCAGCTATAACTGCAGTTGTTTAGGGAAAGAATGCATAGGCTTTCTCTGAAGGACATTTTAGCAGCAGCCATAGACCAGATCTCCTTTCAGGTGTGGTACCCTTTCCTTGCAAAGAAGTGGCAAGACTTTGCTGATACATGTTAGAGGTCTTTTGGGGCCTTGGCAGAACTGATCTTGCTCCTTGTTATGCAGCAGCCTGGGAATGTGTGGTAGAGTCCACAAGGGAAACTTGTAAACACACAAGGCAGAAAGGAGACAAGGTGGCAGGCCTGATCCCCAAGACATGGGATGAAGCGGTCAGAGAGTGGAGGATGGTAGCACTCACCAAGGTGCATGGGTGGGGGAGGGTAGCCAGGTGGACGGTCAGAGAGGTCTGGTCAAGCACAGCTTGTGAATAAGTCTACAAAGTCTCAGCACTGGTTCCCCTGACATGCTACACTGACCCAAGTGACAACCTCTCAGTGTGCTTGTGAGAGAGAGGGATTCTGACCTTGGCTCTTGCAATGATCTTGGCCAGCATCAGGACGTCCTGGGCTATGGTGGGCCACTACTCCTGCACCTATGTAGGACTATTCTTCAACAGCGACCTCTGGTGGTAGGGAGAGCTTTGCCCTCACTGTCTATGGTGAGAATGAGGACGGGAAACAAACTGATATAAAAAGGAGCACATGGTGCATATATAGACAGCTTATTCAGCTATAAAGAAGAATAAAATTGTGTCACCTGGAGGAAAATGAATAGAACTGGAGATTATCGTGTTGAATGAAATAAGCCAAACACAAAAAGACAAGTATCAAATATTTTCTCTGCAATCTGAGAAATAAGAAATAAATATTTTCTCTGTAATCTTACGTGTAACCTAAGAGAAAAGGCGTTGATGATCTGAAGGTGGAAGGAGAACGAATAGGAAAGGAAAAAGAAACCAAGGGAGGAGGGAGAGAGGAAACGGAAACGATGAGATGCAGTACTAAGGAGGGTGGACTGGAACAAAGCATAATGTATGTATGTATGGAAATGACACAGAGAGACTCATTAGTCTATATAATTAATACAAATTAATTAAATGTTTTTAAAAAGAAAAAAGGATTCTGGAAAGTATACTGATTAGGAGAAGAGAGTCTTAAGTTATTTAATAACAACAAAAATGAGGGCTGGGGATATAGCTCAGTGGAATAAGCGCCTGCCTAGAAGGCGCAGGGTCCTGAGTTCAATCCCCAGTCCCGCCAAAAAAAAAAAATAACAACAAAAATATGGAGCTGTCATTACACAGCCAATTAATGAACCAGCTCCAACCAGTTATACAGCCTGCATAGAACGCTCAATGCTGCATGCAGTTGGATGTCAGTACAAGCTTGTTGAGTGGAGGGGATGGTGGTTCAATGAGGGAACTGAATGAAGGGTCATCAAACCTCACACTCTGATAGAAATGTCATATACTTATCCAAATTAGTCCTCCCAGTTTGGTAAATATTGTCATCCTCATTCTGCATACAAGCTGTTCAAGGGCCAGTGTACAGGAACAAAGGGCGGAAGCAATATTTGAAACCAGAGCTGATTGTCAAACCCATGTTGCCCCTACTCTGTCATTTTGGCAAGATGGGAAACTGCCTCTGACACTGCGTACACAGAAATCAAGAAGGTCTTGACAAAGAGACCAAGTTTGGTTTTCTATTGAGGAGGATGGTGCTGGAAGTCCCAGCAGAGCCACCATTGGCAACACCTGTAGGTGTCATGCATTACAACTACTGCTGTGGCCAGGAAGGGAGAAGAGAAGGAGGGAGAGTAAACGAAAGATATTGACTAAGAACCAAAAAACACAAGTAGCAAAATGAAGAAAAAGTAAAAGAGGAAAAGAGAAACACTGTGATAAAGTCCATGCAATGAGATTATTCAACTGAAAGAAACATTAAGAGCTTGTGAGTAATTTTGCGAGGAGACCGACCAAAATCACATGAGGTTAATTATTTTGACCCCCATTTCCTGCTATCACACTTGACTGAGGGCATCCTGGACTGGCAGTGACACCACTGCCCTCAATAATGTGTCTGCAGCAACTAATGATCTCTCTGGAGTGTAACTCAAATTTCTAGTGTACAACTGTAGCTCCAGAAGCAAATTGGCTTTGCAGTAATGGCTCCAACCTAATTGCTAGTTGTTTGGGGTCCATTTTGGCAAGAGACACAAAGAATACAATTGTTAGGTTTTTCTTTTAAAGGGCCTACGGTTCATCTTGGAATATCAGAAAATACGCAAGTGTTGAATGTTCATTTGTGCAGAGTCACTGGCTACACGGAGCCCCAAGAGGATGAGGACCATGTGTACATTGTGCACAAGGCCTGGGGCCTGGAAGTAAGCAGTGAATGTTTGAATAAAAGAGAAATTTTGTGCTGGAGCCCTCTTTTGGGGGGCCACCTTTTTCCTTTTCTTGCTTTTGGTCTGTCTGATGTATCAACTATCTGCTAATGTTTAAGAATGTAAGACTCAGTAAGTCATATTTCCTGCCCTCAGAGAGCTTACCACTAGTGTGACACTGCCTTGTGTTTAGAGAAAGAGAAAAATGTCTGATAAGACCTGCAAACATTACAGGCTAGGCTTGCCTTTGTTACTTTTTAAAGAAATTCTACTTCTGGTTGGATCTTTGTATATAGAGAAGACTGTAAGACTTTGAGACGCTTTTGGAAAATCAGGAAGCACTATAGTGTGTTTTCAGGCTCATTCATTATTTCAACAAACATTGATTGAACCTCGCCCACGTGGTGGGCCCTGATTTTATTGGTAGGAAACTGGCATGAAGAAGTTAAACTTCTTCACAGGTGCAACAGGTGCAGCAGATTGAGAGGATTAAATTTTACTGGGAGACAGTGAAGACAGTCATTGTTCCCTGTGATTCTCCCATGTCCCATTCAGACAAATAGGCTCTTAATACCTTCTGCCCCTCCCTAACTACATGTAACAGCTTAGGAGAAGTTGTGGAGTGTGCAAATTTCTGAGACCCTGAGACACCCACCGACCAGTTTCTAATTCTCAAAATTCCCACCAAACTATGAACGGATGATGTCCTTTCCCCCTGCCTAGGTCTAAGGAGGATTACAAGATTGATAGCGATGCCCTTCAAGATCAGATAACTGGGAAACACACAAAGCACAGGGTGCACTGGACTATCCCATTTCCTCTGAGAGCAGAGTGAGATTTAAGTTTAAAGCAAAATAGATGTAGATCGAAACTACAGGTCCTCGTGCTAGAGTGTTTCCTCCTAAGCAGAGGGTACATGAAATCACAGCCCTTCTGTGGTTGGGTGGACCTCCAGGCAATGCTTAATAAAGTGTTAGTGCCCTTAGGGTTTCCCTACCCAGCTCCAGGAAAAAGCCCCCAAAACTACTTGTGTAACCATCTCTTTGTCCCCGGGGGCCTAAGAGACTCAGGCATATTGAAATCTCATTCTTCCTCTGTTTTCCCTTCCATACCTGAATAGTGACTGTATTCTTCCAGCCTTCCATGGCAATGAGGTGAGAGGCACAGAGTTAAAACAAAGGTCACTGCAAGTCCGTAGATTTCAATCTCACCTGGGTCTCCTACAGTAGTAGGAATTACAATAATTGTATTAATAATGGCATCGTATTAGTCAGCTTTTGTTGAATATTTTTAGTGCCTTCTACATTTAAGCCTCTCCCATTTCCCATCAGCCTTTGGGGTAAGTCCTCTACTGTCCCTATCTCACAGATGAGCAAATCAAGGGGAAAGTGAGTTGAAAAGCACACTTCCAGTAACACAGGAGGGGTGTGTTAGGGCCCAGGATTTAATCCACAGTCATCCGACACCAACCTCTATGCTCCTAACTGCAACACAACAGGCCCCACAAGGTGCTTGTGCAGCAGTGTGGCCAACTACTATGGGTTTTCATCTAAAGTTCACCCTACACCAGCAATGGGACTGTGGACAATTTACTGCACCTCTGTAAGCCTCATTTTCTTTGTCTATAAAATGGGCAGATTAACTGCATAGGACTGACTGTGACTTAGCCCCCAGTATGTGTTGATTCCCTTCCTTCCATGAAAATCAAAAATGCACAGAGGGTGGAGTAAGATAAAACCCTCAAATATGTGAGTGGCTACCCTATGTACACGTGAGTGTTGGAACCGCCCATCAAAGCATTTGAGCAATGACATTGTTTTAATTGACCACTTCAAACTGAGCTCAGTGGAATTATAACTCCTCCTCACAGGACTCCAGGTATAGTTTACTTCAGTGCAGCCCATGTGTGTTTTGGTTTCTGGTGGCAGCTGCATAATGTTTTCCCAGGGAAGTTAATTAATGGTGCTCCATGCTCTCCATGCACCCTCCCTGTCTCTCACACTGCCAGGCGTGCAATTTCATGTGCTCTTCCTTGATCTATTTTTATATCATCACATAATAACTCATCCCCTAAATATATCCATCATCCTGGATTTGCATGTTTTATTAAGTCGCTTCCTGCCTTGCATAGCTTAATCAGTGTTTACTCAACTCTCTGAGACTTGGAGAGAGAAGAGTAACAAGATGTGGGATCAAGCCCAGCCCCTAGTGGCTTGTCTACTCCGTGGCTTGGGACAGGCCCCTCCCATCAACCCAGGCCTCAGTGTGTTTACTTACCAAATGGGAGCATGGCTTACCCTGAAGGATTGCTGCCCCGCTCCTGAAGGGCACTACAGTTGGGAGGGATTGCTGATAAGGGTGGACCCTCCTGGTGTGGATTTGTTGAGAATTAGTGTGTGCCCAGCCCTGTGCATACAGATACAGGTGATGCAGTAAGACCAACAGACTCTTGGGCACTGGAAACAGGTTGGCCCTGTCCGGTTCTTCTTATTAGTGTGGCCTTGGACATTTGACTGCACCTAGCTGTGATTCTCTTTAGAGAATGAGCAGCTGCAAAACATAAACTAAATTGTAAACTCACATAAACTCACATTACTGGTGTCTATCAGAATTTCTAAATGAAGGCAGTTTTTCCTCTCTGGGATATTTTGCAATGACTGGAGACAGTTTTGGTTAGCACATTAGGGGTACAGGATACTACTGACAGTCAGGGAGCAAAGGCCAGACATACTGCTAAACACCCATTGCTCAGGGAAGAGGGTGGGGTTCTAGGAGGAGACACTTGATGAACAACTGGAGTGGGGAGGTCCACCCTCTAAGAACACCTGACCTTGGCTGGGGACAGGCCGCACTCCCAGCCCTTCCAGAAGAACACGTTGAAAATGAAGGTGAAATATTACAACCATCGTTGAACTCCTATCATCTCGTTGTTTGGAATTCTGTATCATTTCTACTATTTTTAAAAAATATTTGAATGCTCTTTAAAATAAAAAGAATGTAACTCAGCATGAAGGAGTGGGAGTTTCTGATATCCCATCTTGACAAGTTGCCTGGCTCTTCTTTGTGTCTGAGTTACTGCCCAGAACTCCTAAGGACTAGATCTGTGAAGGCTCACAGGGGGCATCAGGCCCCTGTGCTTGTCTTAGGAGGAAGCAGGTTCTGCTAAGGACTGGTAGAAGCTGGACAGCACTTGTGGGAACATGTCTCCATGAATAATGTGTCCTCGAAGAAAAGCAGAAAGCTTCTTACTCCAGAGGTGCTTAGCAAACTTTCCCTACTGATCCCAGAACCCGTTTTAAGACTCCTCTCCTTGTTGACTGGGAACCAAGTGTGATAGTTAAGTGATTATGTCAACTTGAGCAAGAAATGCCCAGGTAAATGGTATCAGCACGGTTCTGGGTGTGGCTGAAGGGACTGACTGAAGACAGAAGACCCACCCTGGATGAGAGAAGCACCAACCAATAGGCTTATAGCGAGGATGGAATAAAAGGGAAACAAAGCAGGAAGGATCACTTCCTTTTCTTCGGAGGAGCGCCAGTCTTCACCTTCAGCTTGGACGTCGTTTCCATGGCTTCCAGCACAGGCTCTTGGCCTTGCATCACAGACCCTTGGACCTCCTGCTACGGACTCACATGGGACGCTACAGGGAACTCCAGGCCTGTCACTGGATCCTTTGGATCTCCAGTGCACAGAAAGGTCTTTTTCATTCTTCTATGCCTGACTCCAGGGCAGCCGTTGTAAGCCTATCCTGTAAATCTTTATGTACTTGTATATCTTGCATTAAATCTGTTTCTTTAGTAAGCACTGACTGATTCATCAGGTATACAATGACTTATGAATATTTAGTTTCTCACACTGTCTGCTCTCACGTTTACAACTGATTTATGGTTATACGTTCCCCAGTTTCTTGTGCAGCTAGGGTAGAGACCAAATGACATCCACAAGGGTGCATGTTCATAAGCTCCTCATCACCCCGGTCTCCTTTTGGCAACAGTAGTAACTACAGTGATGGTATAAATAATGGCAGCTGCACTGTTATCACTTATTAGTGCATTTGAGGTGGGTCTTTTTATGATTTCCCTCTCCTATCTAGATAAGCAAGGCAAGGTATAAGCAAGTTAAATAGCATGCCTCAAGTAACAGAGCTAGGGTGTGTTAGCTCCAGGGTTGGAACTCTGCTCATCTGATGCCAGCCCCCATACCTTTAACTGCAGCACAATAAGCCACACGAGGTACTCAGGCAGGAATATATCAACCACCTGGGACTCTCACCAGAATTTCACTCCACGCCAGCAGTGAGACCGCGGACAACTTACCTTTGTAAGTTTCAGTCCCCTCATTTGGAAAATGAGCAGAATAGCTGTACAGGATTCAATGTGATTTGGACCCCAGTATATTTGACTCTCTTCCATCCATGGAAATCCAAGCTACACAGGGTAGGATGCTTCAATTTCGTGTCCCCCAAGAGCCCTCAGTACAGCACACTTTCTGCAGCCGGCCCAGATACTCTGTCTTGCCCACCTACCCAGTCATCTGTGGGGGCAATGATGTGGAGTCCCTTGCATGTTGCTGTCCTCCTACAGGGCTTCAGCAAAGTGTCCAGACAAAGACCAGTAGCCTGTATATCTTAAACTGCATGTGCAATTAGACACAGAATTAGAACTTACATGATAGGTACACGTTTGTATATACAGAGATAGAGGAAAAAGAGTCCATCTCACCCTCATGCCTTCAAACATACCTCTTAAAAACCTGGTCTCTGGCTTCTCTGTGACCCTTCAGATGGCAGACAAAGGGACCTGGGCCGAAAGAGCCTCCCCATATTGCTTCCGGCTGACTGCAGCTTCCAGTTGTAGCTCTGTCTCTTGCCCTCCTTCCTGCCTGATATCCTTGCTGCTCTTTCCAGCCCTCATTGATTCACCTTCCCTAGAGCCGCTTCTCCTTGTCACGACCAGTCACTATGGCTTTCCTTAGTGCTTCCTCTGTCTTATCCCTGTGGATTGCCTGGAGAGAGGCTCCGCTGGAATAGTGGCAGAGGGCAAGCAACCAGAAATTTGGGGTCAGGAAACCAAGGATCGAGCTGCCATTCCACATATCTGCTCAAGGTGCTCTGACTCTCTGAGCCTCGGTTTCTAGGCAGAACGCAGAAACACTAGCCCCACTTGCACGCGTGGAAATTGGACAGGATAATGCATGCTCAAGAGTTTGCACTAGCATGGCACAGATATAAGACAGGAACAAGAGTTCCCCTGTGGGATGAAAAGCCCCATGGTAGTAGGGTCTGTGTTTCTTGCATTTTGCAGCCTCCCATACATTGGCTACTACTATACAGGTGAGTAATGTCTATAGACACTGTGTGGCCATGTAGCATCTACATGTCAAAACCTGTGTTAGGAAATGGTAAGAGAAGGCACATGGGTGTAAGAGGAAACATGAACATCAATGCATTTCTCCTTCCTTTCCCTGAATCCTATTTTCATTTTTTCTTATGGCTATGTCATTACTTTTGCATCCTTCTGTGTTATGAAAGAGCTTGAGAATAACCACATTGAATTGAAGCAAATATACAATTTGTACAGAACATGGAGAAAAGTCAGCGAATGCAAATAAATCCATACAGGCAGTGCGTGCTAACCTGTGTCCATGTAGGCAATTTCAAAATATCAGAGATGAATAAAGAGGGGCGCTGTGGGGGGAGCACTGGTGGAAAAAGGTGGGTGGATGGGTGAGAGAGGACAGTTGAGGAAAGGAAGCTGGGTCGTATGTAAAGCCCCCAAGGTCTGCTGCAATGCCACCCCTGGTGAGGACTGCATGTCCAAGCTCAGTAGCAGTTGCAACACACATGCAGAACACAAGAGGGAGAGGAAGCTCCACTCAGAGCCAGGCAGAGACTTCCCTTGGCCTTGCTCCTGTTCTATGGGTACTTGTTCACCCAAGACCAAGGTGGCGCCAACAGTTTTTGTTGACAGCTGTCCACTGAGGGCCGACTTCAAGCCGCTCTGTGCATTTTCTCTTTATTTATGAGGCAGTTGGCTCCAGGGATTGAGTGACAGAGAGAAAACCAACAGTGCCGGTTTCTTTCTTCTGTTTCTTCCCAGGGGAGAAAGGGGTGCCGCAGACTAGAAGAGGAAGAAATATACAGACAAAAATATATGAAATGAAGGTGATTTGGAGAAAGAAAACACTGAGTACAGCACAGGCAGCAAAGAGGTGGAGGTGGGGGCTCTCAGACCCTTGAAGAAGGAGGATGACATGAAATGCAATCAGAAGGCAGAGTCTCTCAGTCCTGTGGACTTTCTCTTACACATGCGGGAAACTGATGGGGCCTGCCTGGTTTATCGAAGAGATGACTTTTGTGTCTTTGAATATATGTGCTAGATTAAAGGCCTGGCAGGATGACAGTGGCTGTGATCAGATGTAGTTCAGAAGTCATTCTTTTGTCTAACAGGCAAGGAATTGGCCCTTACGTGCCTAAGAGCCTGTGGGCAAGTGGGTTCCATTAAACTAAACAAAATACAAACTAAAAGCTATAATTCCATACCAAAAGGTAAAGACACATGATAACTAATTTTTAATCCATTTTTAAAAAAATGGATTCAGAGTAAGGAACAGTTCAGAGTCACAATCACTGTTCCTCATTTCACATCAGCGAAAATTTATTGTACGTCTACTGTTTAAGTATTGACTTGAACATTTCTGTGTAACTACATTATCATCTCAGCTCAGGTGAATGGAGAGAAGATTGAACTAAAGGGTTAGTTGTCCAGTCAATGTGGGGTGACATGAAATAAAATAGGGCAAATAAGCAAGCAGTCAGCTCCTGTGGACCCTCGCCCTGCACCCACTCCATGTTTATACAGATGAGGAAGAAGGGGATAGTTACTCAGCAGCCCTGAAAGTTGGCGGTGCATGCCTGTAATCCCAACACTCTGGGAGACTGAGGCAGGAGGATCACAAGCTCAAGCTAGCTCAGCCTGGTCAATTTTGTGAGATCCTCTCTGAAATTAAAGTTTACAAAAGGGGGACAGGCTGGAATATATCTCAGCGTAAAGGCCCAAGGTTCAGTCCCCAGTACTGCAAAAACAGAAGTTCCCTCCTATTGGCTCAGGCTACATGAATTCCTGTCACCCCTGAACTGGGCCTAGCTCTAAGGAGATCTTCCCAGATAATGGAGGAACAACAGACAAGGCTGAGGCATGGGGTTCAGGGCGGGCCCCAGGATCCCCGCTCTTGCCGCTCAGAGCAGTCACCTCAACATCAGAGAGGAGTCAGTGTATTCATCAGTTCTTGTATTAGCTCTTGCTGGGAACGTATGTGCGACCAGGTAGGCAGTGGTTAGTACTGAGGAGGGAGAAGGCGCAGAACAGAGCAGGGAGTGGAGTCAGCGAAGTGACAGAGGTGAAGCCAGGTGCAGCCCAAAGCTCAACAAGTCAGCCCGGCGGGCCCAGCAGACGGGCAGGGCTGGGAGCTGACGGGCCTGGTGAAGTCCACAGCCGCCCTCCCTCCAGCACAGTCACTACGGAGGCAGCCTTGCAAGGTGAGGCCCATCCCTCGGGAGTCTGAGCTGGTGCAGGGTGGTGGTGATGCGGGGCTGGAGCAGGAATCTGGATGTTTAATAAGTGCTGGACAATTCTCAATTCACCTGGCCCTGCCCTCATGCTGTTACAGCAGATGGTGACATGGGGTTAATGACCAGAATCCCACATTCTAACTCATTCTTATCCCATTAACTGGGCATTTATGATTTGGTCAGTGCTTGTGTAGAACTGCAAGAGCTCCAGCAGGAGGCCTCAGGAATGATTTACCACAAAGGCAAAAAAAAAAAAAAAAAAAAAAAAAAAAAAAATATATATATATATATATATATATATATATATATATATATAGCACAGAGATGTTATATGGCTTCCCAAAGGCCACACAGCAAATTAAGTCTACTCTAGAGTTGAGGTCACTTGGAAGCTGAGCCCCAAGAGTCTGCTCAGTGTGGGCTGCCTTCCGTATTTTTCACCTGGAAAAAAACAACAGTTGATGAAATCTCCATAAAGCACTCATTAAATGACCATCTTTGCTTCACTCCCTCATGTCCCCTTTAGGACAAATCATTTGCCAAGTGCTTAATGAAGAAACTAAAAAGCAAGAGTTGTAAGAGGTGTTGTATTTATAAACCAAGCAATAGCAAGGAAATACTTTGGTTCTGTAATAGTTGATCTTTAACCCTTATTTATGGCAATGACAAGCCGGGAGGAAAAGTTGTATATTGAGGCCATTCTGAGTTTGAGATAATAATGCCATCTGTATATAGAAGCAAACGTTTGTCTTTTTTTCCCTTCCTAATTAGGAGGTGGTGGTGGCAAGGCCAGTATCTAGCACATATTAAATAGCAAATTAGCATTGGAGCTGATTGCGGAACTCAGCTTCCTAACTCAGCTGGCTGTCACTCTTCACAAAGACTTCACTCTGCTCTTGACCTTCCCCAGAGGTTGGGCTCAGGTCGGGCCCAGGGTTGCCAGTGTTGGGAGAAAGTTTCCCCCTTCACATCTCAGAGCAGCAGCATCAGTGTTGCAGAGCAAATGCACACAACATGTTCATTTATTTATAAGCGAATAAATCTGCCACAGCCAAAATCTGGGCACATGGGCTAATAGGGGGTTAAACTGCCTAATTTGCGAATGAATTTATCTGGAAAGTTCTTTAATGTTTAGTCATACACTTCACAGAAAAGACCGTAATTATATACAATTAGGGCAGTGCCTAAAGATCTGGGCCAAATAGACCCACTCTAAACCTAATCCCTTGTGCCCTCTACACATACCCCAGAGCGAAGCAATCAGATTCCTGGGAATCTGATTGAAGCAGGAAATGTGTAACCCACTGAATAGCACAAAAGCATTTTTAAGGTTTATGCAATAGCTGATGTTTGTGTGTAAACTATAGCACTAAGTGCAAACGAGTCTGATCGATTAAAGAGGGTCCTTCCGAGAACTGTGTAGAAACATTTGATTAGCCTTCAGCTGGAATTGCTATATGTGCTAGAAAATAAGGGTGGCATTATTTCTTGAAGAATATCCCACAACTCAGAAGCTTCATGTTCAAAGCTGAAGCCATGATGAGCACAGCTTTGAGATCTTGTAGAAGGATTTGCACTGGGTTTGTGGACACTATCTCCAGGACTCTTGTATTCCTGGGGTTGGCTGTCAGCTGTACATGTTTTTGGCAAGGTAGCTCTCTAGCTGCACCCAGCTTTATTGTCTTTAAAATGGGTGTGGCAGTGTTCTTGACATTTAATGGATTTAATTAAATTTCAATCACAGAGCCTGGTTCCCAGCAATGAAAGCCACCCTCAGCCTCTTCTCTTCTGCCTCAACCCTCTCCCACTTAGAAAAGCTTTAGCCCGGAAGTTTGGAGAGATCTTACTGCCTGAGACAGGCTGAAGCAGAGACAGAGAACTGCGTTTCCCTCTGGCCTTTGAATGGGAACGGATAGCACTTTTCAGGCATGCAGTGCTTGGTGCAAACATCTCCCAGAGCTTTAAACGGTTCCCCAATCACCTGGAAAAGAGCACCAAAATCAACAAAGAACATTCTCTGAGTAGTCATCAAGAGAAAGTGTTAATTGCTAAGTACCTAAATTGTACCAGACAATTTATAATCTTGAGTCATTTCCTTTGCACAACAGCTCCATGAGGGAGACATTAGAAGTCCCACCATTTTGGAGGTTGGGAAAATGAAAGTTCACAGCAGTTTTCTAAGCTCCTCCAAGGTCACAGGGAGAAAGGAGGCAGAGAAGACTGGGTATGTAAATTCCACTGCGGGTCACTCCGTCCCACTATGCTGCCGTACTGTTTGTATTCCTCAAAAACCAGGAGCAGAAAAGGAGCTTATATGGGAAGAAGTGCAACTCCAACATCCATTTCTGCACACAGGAGAAACCTGCATAGGACAAGAACCGAGAGGAAATGTAAGAAGAGTCTTCATGGGGGAAGCAGGTGGGAGAGAGTAGAACGCAGCACGATCAAAGGCTGGAGGCGGAAGGACCTGGTAGGGACTCTGAGAATCAGGAGCCCATGAGCCACACGGCTTCTCTCTCTGACCATGTTATTGCACAGGGACTTATGTGCTTGGGTCTCTCTGCCTCCACCCCAGCTGAACCTTGAGTTGTCAGAAGTAGGACAAATATGTGTTTCATTCATCTTCATTTCTGCAAAACCAACGCAATACCTGATGCGGAATTAAAGGTCAACATAATGCACAGGCAGATGAGCCAAAGATTGGTGAGATGAATCGAGGAAGTCTTCCTGTAAGAGAGTGCCTTGAGCTATGAAAAAAATGGGCATGTGACCTGGAGGACAGGAGACATAGGGCTGCTTCCTGCATGTGAGAAACTGCTGTGTGTGTGTGTGCATGTGTGTGTGTGCGTGTGCGTGTGTGTGTGTGTGTGTGTGTGTGTGTTTGGGTAATGTGGGTGGTGGGAGCGCAAGCATTTGCTTCCCCCTAAATTTGGGAAGGGCTATTTTGGATCAGCTTTTTGAAATCTGATTTTTGGTGGCAATCACCCCAGGGTTCAAGTCCCAATTCTGGCACCACTGATTGTGCAACCTGGGCGTAGTACTCTCCTTTTGTGGGCCTCAATTTCCTTTTCCGTACAATGGGAATAAAACAAGAACATATACCTGTTGAGAGAGCTGACAAGGACGAGTGAGATGAAGACACCCCCACATAAGTCCTGTCATATGATACGGTCTAAATTTTGGTGTCCTCACTTTAAAAGCCTGTGTCCTCAGTCTTGGAGGCAGACATTTTAGGTCTCTAGGTTAGCAGATGCCTAAGGTACTATTTACACTCCCAGGATCAAAAAGAATCACCGATGTTATGCCACATGTTGCCTTAAAGTTCATCCGAATGCCTGTCTTACTGGATCTGGTTGAGCAGATGGCCAAGGAGGGTAGGAAAATGTTTCCGAGTAGATGTAAACCTAGAGGGACGTGATCTAAGCTGCCTTCTTCACTTTCTCCATCCAAGCCGTCACCCAAGCCTGGTGCGCCCCAGAGACCCCAGACTGGCCCACCAAGGCCCCTGGCCTCATGGGCGCTTGTCCCAGACTGGCAGTGCAGCTTGGGTTGGCCACTCACACACACACTTGCTGCTCTTCTCCTTCTGATGTGGATTCAGCAGGTTCCAACCATTTGATCCCCGGCATGGGACAAGCCCGCAAGTCACACCCACCTGCTACCAGGAACTGACTTCCGGGGATTTTCAGGATAGAGGAGGTAGGAGGCTGAAGGCCCATTCTTTGCTCCCACCTATAGCTCCGGCTGGGCTTCCGTCTGGCAGCTTCTGGTGCAGAACACACACACACACACACACACACACACACACCTTTCCATAGAATGGGATGTGGGAATACAGCCAGCTCTACCTGGAGCCCCAGCTGTCTTTCTTTGTCAAACACAGATTTTCCTGACAGCCACGTAGGGGTGGGGGCTACTTGTTGCTCTTTCTCTGGGCTTCCTAGGGGCACTCTGGCTTTTCTGTCTCTAGAGAGCATCTCACTAGGTCCCTCGCCTGTCCCCACTCCTGCAGGCAGCAGAGGCTCTGTAAATTCAGATTGCTCTCTTCTGTCCTTATGTTAAGCATCTCTCTCCTGGAGCCTCCAGGCTGCCTCTCACTGGGAGCTCACACCGGTGCAAAGGAATGCGGCCCCCACCCCATACCTGGCTCGGGGTCAGCTAGAGTCTGCCTTCCTGCCATCCAAGTCTTCGCTTGGGGCTGGCTACCCACCTTCTGGAGTATGCTCCCCTTTCCCGTCCCCCACAGCTCCCTCCGAAAAAGGCTAAAAAGAAACTTTCTCCAGGTTCCCAGCCTCCACCAGCGCGGCCTCCCCCGCCCGGCCCTGCCCTTCCCCTTCGCCTGTCACAGCTAAGGGAGGCCAGGCGGCCTGAGCCAGACGTCGCTCGTTCTGCGCCTCCGGGGTCTCCCTCTCCTCTGGGGAGGCGGGGAGGCTGCAGCCTGGGTCCGAGCCCCTCATCCATCAGTCCCCAGCCTCCGGGTCCCCGCGTCGGCAGCGGGCGGCACGCTGCGCTGCCTCCTCCGGCTGGTGCTAGCCGCGGCTGCCAGCATTTGGAATTCTGCCCAAAAAGGGGGCCTGGAAGAGGAGGAGAGGAGGGACGGCGGCCGACGGCGAGACGCGGCCCCGGGAGCGCCGGCAGCAGGGAGAGAAGCGAGCGCGGCTGCGGCGGCGGCGGCGGGGGAGGAGGCTGTGCTCTGCGCCCGACCGCAGTGCCTCGGCGGCTGCCCTGACATCCCCGGGATGGTTAACACGGGGCTTATACGCTGGTTAACAGGCTCCGAGCTGCTCAGCGACTTGTTTTAAGCATTTTCTCCCTCGCTCTCGCTTTTAATCTTGTCTCTAGTGGCGTGTGTAGGGGGGAGGACTTTATTTCCATTGGCTAAGCGCTCCCTTCCCACCCACATCCCTTCCACATCACCTTGGTGTCTCCCTAAATAAAACCAGCCCTCCTTATCGCCTGGAAAAAATCAGGAGCTAGAGTTTGAATGGGTTTTATATAAACACTCACCCCTGTCGGCGCGCGGCTGGGCTCTCAGGATAAACTCACAGCGTCTGGCCTGCTGCTTGCCTGGCGTTGTCTGCCGTGAACGTGAACGTGAACGACAAGGTGTAAGCAGAGCCCCAGGACTGGGAACTCTTCCCTGAAATTTCATCAACCTGAAGCCAGTTGCAGAACTGCACAGGGTCCCGATGGACCTCAAGGAGAGTCCCAGCGAGGGCAGCCTGCAACCATCTAGCATCCAGATCTTCGCCAACTCCTCCACTCTCCATGGCATCCGCCACATCTTCGTGTATGGGCCGCTGACTACCCGGCGTGTGCTCTGGGCCGTAGCCTTTGTGGGCTCTTTGGGCCTGCTGCTGGTAGAGAGCTCGGAGAGAGTGTCCTACTACTTTTCCTATCAGCATGTCACCAAGGTGGACGAGGTGGTGGCCCAGAGCCTGGTCTTCCCAGCTGTGACCCTTTGCAACCTCAATGGCTTCCGGTTCTCCAGGCTCACCACCAATGACCTGTACCATGCTGGGGAGCTGCTGGCCCTGCTGGATGTCAACCTGCAGATCCCGGACCCGCATCTGGCTGACCCCACAGTGCTGGAGGCCCTGCGGCAGAAGGCCAACTTCAAACACTACAAACCTAAGCAGTTCAGCATGCTGGAGTTCCTGCATCGTGTGGGCCATGACCTGAAGGATATGATGCTGTACTGCAAGTTCAAGGGGCAGGAGTGTGGCCACCAAGACTTCACCACAGTGAGTACTTTGTTTTCGGATCACTCTTGCGCTTGGTCCTCTGGAAAGGGGTGCGCTGGAGGACTTCGACTCAGTTTGGGGTCTCCTTGTGTTTTGAAGAAGGAGAGAGCCAAGTGGCTGAAGGCCAAGAGGGTAGTTGGAGAGAGTTGTTGAAGCAAAGGTTACTTGCCAGGATGCAGCGCCGTGGTCTGTTGAGACATGGAGGGTGGTGGGGTATTGCTGTGGGGTCACTTTGCCAGGCGTTCTGAGTTGGCTTCCTTCCAGCCAGAGGGAGGAGGCCTGGGTTGTCTGTTGTCCAGAGCACTGGGGTCCGAGATGTGATTGGAATAGCTTGTCATTGATGAGGTGCATCCTCTCTCCCTCTCTCCCCTCTCCCTCCCTCTCTCTCTCTCTCTCTCTCTCTCTCTCTCTCTCTCTCTCTCTCTCTTGCTCTGTCTCCCTCTCCCTCTCTGCTCGGAAGTGGCATCAGACACTGCATCCTGTGGGTTGGGCTGGAGCTAAAGCTGTCAGAGAAGGGGGAGTGGGGCCCCCCCACAGCCTGGATAGCTCCCGCAGCTTGGGGAGCTTGCTGGAGCAGATGAAGCTGCAAAGGTGTTGAGGCTCTTTGCTGCCCTTTCTCTGTGGATTCTGAGCTCCATGTGGGGACGAGGAGAGGCTGGGATCCCCAGCTCCACCTGAAGTGAGGTGGCAGGTTGAAGCAAGGAGCTGTCCGGAGTGGCTGGGCGGGGAGAAGGGCCTGGGTGGAGGCACACGTGCAGATGGGCGAGATGCCTGTGAGGGTGAGGCAGTCCCGGCTGGCTTGTCTGGGAGTCTTAGCTTGAAACTCAGAGGCTCGTTTTCTCTGTGTACAATTGTTTTACAATGTGAGTGTGGAGGGAGGGGTGGGGAGGGGGCAAGCAGCTGTAGGACTGGAAAGCCTAGAGAGGGAGTGGGGAGCTGAGTGAAAAGAAATGTGGAAGGGGAGGTGGCTTATTGAGGATGGTATTGCTCGAGGGGGCCAAAAGGGCAGGACAGGAGGACAGCTATTGTTGCCGGCATTCTCAGTCCAATTAGTGGGCTACTAGGCATACCTTGCCCTAATAGGTCAGATGGGAGCTACAGACTTTCTGCACTGCCAGGTGAGATGGGGACATTATGGGCCGGGGGACCTTCCTGAAATCCAGTACAGCCGCTTTCCTTAGAGCTGATTTAGGGAGAAATGGGAGTGTTTGAATCTCAGAGCCTTGAGCTTTAATGCAGTTGCAAGTCCAGGGTGGCAGGTGCAGCAGTGCCAAGGGACTAGACTGTGTCATTAACACTTACTTGTGTTCCTCTCTCATTAAGACCTCCTCTGTCTTCTCTGTGGCACATCTTTCCCAGAGCCCCTCACTGGTTCACCTGCCTTTTGCTCTGAGGTTCGCTTAATGCTACAACCAGTCTCTGCCTGCAGCCTCTGTGCTTGCTGCAGGCTGTCTGATTCTGGAATCCTCCAGAGTGCTAGGGGCATTGCTTCCCCCAGCCCCTGTGCTGGAGCTCTGTTTCCTGGGGGAGCCCTTTTGTATTATCCCTTTTAAAACATTCTGGGCAAGAGCACAGCAAAACTAGCAGCAGCATCTGCTGAAGAGGAAGCCAGCCTGAGCTGGAGGAAAGGACCAGCCCCTCTAAACGGAGCAAACAGGATCCTAAAACATGCTGTGCACAAATGACATCTTAGCTACCCTGAGGAGTGCTGGGGAAAATGCCTTATTCTTGGAGGCTGGAACCAGCACTGTTTGCTAACCCATGTTTCCTAGTGCCTGGCAACGCTTAGCTTCACCACAGTACCATGCCTCTCAGAAATGCACTCAGCTGTTCCTCTGTCTGCCTGTGCACACACAGAACACACAGACAGAAAAGTGTTGCACTGAGATGCTGCAGTAGGCAGCAGAGTCTGGACTAAACCTTTAGGCATTATCATGACTGCACATCTAACTTGTGGCTTCCTCCATAATTATGTCTAGGTTCTATTTAAAAGTAAGGATTTTTTTGGCATTAGCTTGCTGTTTTGCATTTGGTCTGTCTTGTGAATTACCAGGGTCCCAGGAGGCCAAAACTCAAGAATTTTATCTTTAACTGAATTTTGACCTCCCCAGGATGCCTCCCAAATAACAAAGTTGCCTGTGGACAAGGTTTATTACTTGGTTAGTGGGATTGTTATTATCTGCCATGCGCACCAAGATCAAGACGGATCTGTTTGTGTGCCTGTCTTTGGATTGACTCAGTAGGTATGATCTTCCCCATTACTGAAAAGGGGATGAGCCTCAGTGCTGGTCTTCTGTATGTTCAGGGATGGAAGAAAAGGCACCCGCTCCAAGAAAGCAGGAGGAGACTGTGGAGGCTGGTTGCATTCAGCAGCTCTGTTAAACTTCTACATGACAACCTCATGCCATGTTTGTTTAAGACCTTGTGGTGGGGAACGATCCTCCTGGCTCACCCTTGGTCTCACTGTGTCCTGGGGGTCCTGGTTGGAGGTATGCTCATTCTTGGGCTCCCATGCCAGAAGATAACTGAGGGCATGAGCAATAGTTGTTGGAAAAGCGCTCACCAGCTTTCTCTCATGCATTCTTTCTCCAGCTTGTCCCCTTCCAGTTGCCTTATTTACAAGCTCTGTCTGGGGTGTACTACGCAGGGTGCCTTTTTTCTCTAAGTGCTATCTTTGGCTGCCTTACTAGAGACATTAAGTGTGGGGGAGGGAGTGTCACAGGTGCATGGGTTTTTTTGTATTTCTTTTCCTATACAGTAAAGCGTACACAGCGGCATCTCCAGAGCTAATGATTTAGCATAAGCTTCCTTATTCCAAGTTCTTAGCTAGTGTGCAATGAAGTGCATAATACCCTTTAATCAGGGAACCAGCCATGATTGTAGCAGAGCAAGAAAGGCTGTTTGTAGAGGCTAAAAGTCCCTGGGGAGCCAGATGTGGAATTCTGACTGCTTGTAAACAGGTGTGCTCCGTGTACATGCAGGTATATATGCTTAGCTCTCAATGGGGACAATCTGACTTCAAATAGACATGTGCTTTTCTTTCCTGGAAAAGCAGCAGAGGAATTTGGATAGGAGATCAAACAGCCAGAAATTTGGATAGGAGGTGTGTCTCTGGCCATGATGCTGGACAACCTGAGCTCAAGACTAAGGGCAGGAAGTCATAAGTTCAAAGTTCAGTTCCATGAGCTCCATCCTTTCTCCCTGGGTTTTATCTTGCATCCTCTCTAGGTCCTTTTGCTCATCTAACATGTGATAGCAGGACATGACTTTCTAATTCACAGAGTTATTGGGAAGATGAAACATGAGGCAGAATATGTGAAAGTCCTTTTGTACATATTGCCAGCTATGCAGATGCAAGGTGGTTATTACCAGTATTAGTAGGAGGGTTATTGTCCTGCCTACCTGCCCTGTTTGCAGGAGTCAGACTTGATGAGTAATGCTAATAGAATGAAGTCATCAAGGGACAGGTGGCTGCTTCTTTCTCTGGAGCACTGGGTTCCATCCAGCCCAGCCTCCCTGAAAGGGGCCTTCTTACAGTCAGACACAGTAGCTGACCACAGCTGATAGGTGCCCACCCCACTGACCCACAACCAACTGCTTGAAGTGGTTTCTTTGCTCATTGCATTGAGATTCACTTCCCCCAAGTCCAAGAATGCAAATGACACTTCTGTTTTCCATTTAACCTAATTTTTAGAGTTGTATGTGCTTGTACTATAAATATGAGATTTCTTAGGAAAGGTCTTTCTTTCCTTACCAAAAGAAAAGTGTCTGTATTATGAGACTTACTTGGAGGGACTGCATAGATGCTATTGACTTGCATCACATAACATGATAGAGATGGTGGAGGTGAAATTAAGGAAGAGCATGTCTTTGAGATTCTTGAGCAAGGTTGGATGGGTCAATAGCTAATCTAGCCTTACAACTTCTTATTATATAGGATTTATGGTGTGTGTGTGTGTGTGTGTGTGTGTGTGTGTGCGCACGCGTGCACGGGCGTGCACACATGAGCATGCATATGTGAAGAATGTGGGCTTTTCGGAGAGATCTGAGTTGAAATACTGGCGTTGACACCTGTTTACTGTGGAGTCCTGGGTAAATTTCTTAAGATTGGTTTTCCCATCTCTAAATAGCAGCAATAGTACTCATGACTCATAATTGGTTCAGGGGCTTTCTCTGCTTAGGAACTAATTGGGAACTGCTAACTCAGCCTGAGCTTGATTCTAACTCTCTTGACTCCCTGTCTAGTACTTTTCCAACTATTCTATCCCCCAACTTTGACAATAGCTTCAGAGTTACAGCAACTGCTGTGCATATGGAACTCTTAGTTCTCTTAATTGGTTAAGCTCACTGCCTTCCTTCATCTCAGTTCAATTGCCTGAACACTGTCTCCTTCCCCGCTGTGTTGGCTGCCATGCTGTATTTCATATTCCCACCTCCACCTCCAGAAAGTGTGTCCTCCATGGCCAGCAGTTGGGTGACATGTGCAGTACACATACAGCTTTTCTCACCCTGAATCATATTGGTCCATATTGGCCAATGATCCTTCCTTGGCCTGTTGATCAAATAGAACACTTGCTGCACAGCAACAATCAGTGTATACTAAACCCAGGTCATCACAGAGTCAAGGCCATCTCCCATCCCCAGGTGGTAGTTTATTCCACAAAGATGCTGCGTACATCATACCAAGTACATGGCCTGCCCACAGCAAATGCAGAGCAAGGGCTTGTTGATCAAATAGTACTTACTGTTCCCTGAAGTGACCCAGGACCCTAGCTCATGAGCCTTGCTTACCTTGTCTCCTTGCCTTCGGTCCCTCTCTCCATGTCTATTCATTTCAATACCACTTATCTTCTAAGATAACTGTAGCCTAAGAAAATTGCAGCCTTCTCCAGGAAACCTGTCCCCTCCCCATTACCATAATCTAAATTAATCTCTTCCTCTTCTGTCTGCTAAACAGCATTTGGTTTATCCCTCTGTCAGAGCAGTCATTATGGCAGTCATTATGGTTTCCATCCTGTGAGAATTATGTAGTGTGCTTGAGCTAAAATGGACCTTAGAGATAATTTAAACTAATTCTTGAGTTTTTAAGCCACTGATCATTTAAAAATTTGTCATTAAAATCATAAGTAAAAATTGTATGTATGACTGTGCCCAACAAGCTGCTGAGTATATGTATGTTGTACAATGCCATACATACTTAATATGAGGGTGTGTGTGTGTGCATGTATATGTGTGTGTGGTTGTGTGTGTATGGTGAGAACACATGTAATCTATTCCCTTAGCCATTTTCAAATATACAATATACTGTTACGAACAATAATCACCATGGCATACAATAGATCTTTTGAAGTTATTTCTTTTGAAATTTTGTATCTTGTGATCAACGTCTCTCCAATCCTTCAAACAATCTCTGCAACCCACATTCTCAGCCTCTGATGATCCTCATTTTGCTCTGCTTCTTTGAGCTTTATTTTACTTCATTTTTAAAAAAAGATTTCGCATACAAATTATATCATGCCACTTTGTTCTCCTGGGCCTAGCTTATTTCACCTAAGAGAACCAACAAATTCATCTATATTGACGGAAAAGACAAGGTTTCTTTCTTTCTCTGTAATTGTCATACATAGGTATAGATAATATAGATATAGGTATAGATTATGTAGAGATCACATTTCCCTCATCCATTTTTCTGCTAATATATACTTAACTTGATGGCTATTGTGAATAACGCTGCAATGGATATGGGAGTGCAGATGTCTTTCCTATATATTGATTTCACTTCCTTTGGATATATTACTAGCAGTGGGATTGTTGGATCATATAGCAGTTCTATTTTCAATTTCCTTGAGGGATCGCCATCCAATTTTTCATAATGACTATCCTAATTTACATTCCCACCAACAATGTGCGAAGGGTTCCCTTTTCTGTACATGCTCACCAACACTTGCTCTCTTTTGTCTTTTAGATGATAACGGTGCTAACAGGTGTGAATGGCATCTCATTGCTAACCACTGTTTATTTTTGCACACCATGTTTTTATCTTCTCTTCCTTGCAAGGTCTGATGTCCTCACTCATCTTTGTATTTTCAGGCCTTAGAACTGTATATCTCATGGCTCTCACAATATGCCTTCAGAGTATCTATTAAGTGGGCTTGAATTTTTTCAATGTAAGGCGACTGGTTGATAGAAACTGACTGGCTGTTATAAGCCTTCCTTTTCAACATAGGCACCTGGGATTCCACCTGAATTAAGATAGTTTGCCCTACTATTGTCATTCTTTTGATAATACACTTTCTGGTTATAGAAGCAATCCACACTCATTGGAGAAAATTTTGGAAGCATAGGAAATAATAAAGAAGGAAGAAAAATTGTCTATGACTTCAATGTAATTACATGCATTATCTTGGTACTTTGGGAGTATTTGGCAATATAATGTGCACTACTAGGGCCAGGATCATACCTGTGTATCTGGTGCCACATCTGCTATATAGTACCTCTAATTAATGTCAAATTTATCTTCTTCTAGGGTTCCCTGGGTGGGCTTCTGGGTCTGAGGAAACCACTCAATTTTAGAGTCAGAGTTGAACACCAATTACTCTCCTGTGATGACATTTTGTTGATAATACAACTATGATTTTATCTGTGGCAACCCCAGTCTCACCATTCTTTGTACATTTGCTAGGATGCACCAGAGATGTGTTCTCAAGATCAGACCTCCTGGCTGGAGGCCAACTCTGTTCCTCCATGAGTCTCAGCTCTTGGTCAATTCTGATTCTCCTTGTACAACTATCCACTCTGCAAACCTCAGCACACAGATACAGACCCTAACTCTCCCCTACTTGTGCAGTTTCTAGTTCTGTCAAAACGTTAAGTTGCAACCAATGCCAATTAGATGGTTCCTCCTATTCCTAAGATGCGGGGTAGTCTTGTGAATCTCTGATGTGCCCTTCAAGAAGCAATCTTTGTCACACTGAGAAAAAAGTTCTAATGAAGCCAGTTTCTAGTTAGGATCTCCTTGTCTGTAGAACCTTAGGTTATGTGTTCTCTGAAACGAATGCTGTCATGGGCAAAATGAATTCTTTCAGATGTGGTGAAAAGGTCAGATGGTGATTGGGAGCTGACTATTCTGATGACTCACACTGAGGCAGGAAGTAGCTAGAAGCAGCCAGGGAGAGAAGGAAAAGGCCTTCCTGGGAACCTGCTTTCTGGGCTAGGTCTACTTTCTGAGTTAAACCTTAAACTTTGATCCATGTCCAGGATATCCTGGTCTAAATATAAAACTAATGAGGTAACCCAGTTCATATATCATGAGTCTCCAGGCATGCATGCATCGGTCTTCAGCAACTCTTGGCTGATCTTGGCCCTAACCACCATGTCATTACCCTTCATCCTTACTTTGTGGGCTTTGGAAGCCATGGCAATTCCTCCATGTGCCCTAAAAGGTAAAAAGCTCCTTCACCAATGAAAGGGCAGAGCCAAACTGCTTATTGGGAAGAGTAAAACCTCAGGCCAAACCTTCAATTCCACCCCCAAAACCCGATCCTTAAAACCCTCAACTGCAAGCCTGCTCAGATCTGGAGCCTGCCAGTCCATTCCCATCCAGGAGAGTGTTTCACTTTCAATAAATCTTTGATCTTGCTGCTCTTTTTTTAAACTTCCTGCCCAATTATTTGTTCAGGTCACCAGAAATCTGAATATGAACCCCAATTTGATAACAATACCATCCACTTAGGAAGAAAGCTAAAGCTACCACATAGGGTCTGAGCTAATGCCCAGTTGCCCACTGGATGAACCTGTATGTCCACACCTCTTTTCTTGGGAGTGCTTAGATCTCCAGAATTGGGAGTTTATAGATGTGGGAACTCCTCTTTTACCCTCTCTGTGGTGGTTTTCTTTTTTCCTGTGGGAAGTTCTTTCTTTAATGAAGAGATGAATTCTAGAACACTTTCTATAAAGCAAATTTAGTTACTGATTTCTATAGGAAGCACTGAAGTATGATTCCCCCTCTAAACATAATCCCTCAAAGCCTGAATTGATAGTGGTTACCATTGAGTTTGCTGTTACAAGTGGTACTTCTTAGAGTAGTTCAGATTTCAAAGTAGCAAGCACCCAATTCCGCTCAACAGATTGAAAAACTACCACGTGAGTCTGGAGACATCTGACAGTTTGTTGAATAATTTCTCTTTTTTTGTCTGTTGATGTTTGATGAAGCCAAATTAAAACACCAAACCTGAGTAGCCAGGTCACTTGACCCATGACCTATCATAACCTGACACTACTGGGCTGTCTCACTTCTACAGGTTTGAAATCCCATACATCATGTTTCCCCCAAGCACTTGACTTAAAACTAATCCGTACAGAGTAATGGTTACTGGGTAGAAGCTGAAACATTCAGAAATATGTACCTTTATTATTTAATGAATCTGAAGCATCTGGTAGAAGCATGTTTCTCAGTTTGAGCTTCATTTTGGAACCATATACCCCAAAGCATCATACCTTGGATGCTGACACATTTTTCCATGGCCAGTACTTATTTTTCTCATAATTTAGTTGCATTCTGTATTGATTAACTCATGGCCATTGAAATTTATGCTCAGAAGAAATTAAGCATGTAACAGAGAAGGAGTATATTTGCCTGGATTTATTGATCTTTGTTGATTGATTTTCACAACCTTAGGTGAGATAATTGGCCTCTACAGGCCTCAGTTTCCTCATGTGTAAAATAATCAGGCTGAACCAGGTGGTTTCCAAGGACTAGACAACCTTTACAACTTTATTGCAATAGAACGTCACCAAAATGTATTTTCTGAGCCCACATTCATTCTTTGGTATGAACCTCATACTGGGGCTAGGAGGAGGGAGCTGATTTTATATTTTAAGCACATATATTTGTTTATTTGGTTTTATACAGATGGGTCTATACAGTGAGAGTGACAACACCCAAATATGCTGAGTGGCTGCAGTAGGATATCGGAGGTACCAAACTGTACTCTCAGAACCCCGGCTGTGAGTTTTACGTTTTTGGCTGGAGCTCGTGGATCCAACCAGGTTCCCATCACACTGGCTAAGGGGGTATAAGGTGAATTTGCTCTGGGTCTTACAGGTATGAATTAGCGAGGGCGTCTGTGGAAGATGCTGTTGCCTTGTATAGGTCCCTTTTATTCCTGCTGTAAGTAGAATATTTCACAGCTCATGTCAGAGACCTTTAAAGAGGACTTGCCCTTAGTTTACTGGTGCTGCCACTCCCAGAGGTATCTGGGAAGTTACCCTCACCCCGTCACCTGGGGGCAGCCAGTGGCTGGTGACTGAGGGGAGCACCAAGTGCTGGTCATCTTGCTTCAGGATAGGACAGAGTAGCGCAGTTGCAGTCCAGAGCTTCCCATAGAATCAGGCTGAGCTAGACTTCTCCTGAAACCATGCCTCTGTGTACCTTTCCCTCTGCCCAGTCCTGATTCCTTCCTTGCCTCTGGGACTTTTTCTGAGAGCAAACCCTTAATGAATCACCTGCATAAGAACATTATCTCTACTTCTGCTAGGAAACAGGAATTATTTTCTGCTTCTCCACCTGGTTGGTAACAGGGAGAATGAGCCCAGCAAAAGAAATTCAAGCTGGCTTTGAAAGAAAGAAATACCTGTGTTAAAGAAATCTTTTAAGCCTTGGGCTTTTCCAGATCTGTGTCTTCACCTTGGGCCTTACAACACTTTCCAAGGCCAGTTCTTCATAACTTAAATGAGAATCACTCTGACTGGGATTCACTAATTTAGGTATTATTGATTTATCCCCTTTTGGAGCTTATTTTTTTTTTCTTCTTCTATTGCTCCAATACAGCCCTACCCAAGGAGCTGAGCCATCTCTACACTTCCGGCTGCTCTCTACCCTAAGGTGTCCACATTCCAGCGCACACATTTACCAGGACCTATGGTCTTATCATTTTCCAAGTCTACTGTCTGTGAAAGCATCCTTTTCCCAGCCTCCTCCAATCCCTCTTTCCCTGCCTGGCTTCAAGCTTCAGGGATGAGGCTCCTGCCTTTGATGTTGGCAGTGGCTTGAGCACATGTTTAAAGCAGGAGGCAGTGAGAGATGCATGCTGACCAGAGGTGAGGCCCCTCATCTGTCACAGAACCCATGAATGATGACCAGTGTATGAAAGAGCTCAGACTGCTTAGGCTGAAACACGAAGTGGATGACTCGGGGGCAGCGTGATTGCTGTCTCCAAACACTTGGAAGGCAATCATAGAAAAGAGGAATGGGGTTTTCTCTGTGTGAGGCCAGAAGGCAGAACAAGCACAAGCTGGTGAGTGCGGAGTTCAGAGAGGTGGGGCTCAGCTGATCAGATGAGTTTTCCTGGGAGTTTAGAATACCCTGTGCTTTGGCACCAGCATTGAGGCTGAGGGGCTGCTGGTCAGCGATGCTGTAGACAAGCATCAATACAAGGTAAAAGGTTGGATTTAATGACCTCTAAATTTGCTTCCAGCTCTGAGAGTATTTGATTTATTTCCTTCTGGGTAGATTCTTCAGGTCAGAGGTGAGGGCCGCTGAAGGACGGTATTGAAAAGAACTGGTAATCAGTGTGAGAGGGCATATCAAACCCACAGAGAACTGTACTGGCCCAGTACTGCACAGCTTTGAAGCTAAATGTTTTGGAAGCCAGGAATGAGTGGTGTACTGGGAGAATCTCTACATACAGAAGAGTAGATATTTCCATGCATCCAGAGAGGGTGCAGGAAGAGTGTGCACAGATATGAGCAACCAGGGATTGGAGTGACTGTTCAGTGATCTGGGTCTCCTGAAGAGTATATGACCCGCTCCTTGAGAGGCAGGTCCCAAAGGAATCTGTAATAAATTCTAGTAGCTGGCTTTAACTCTACAGAGAAAATCTTGGGTTTGTGTCAGGCGTGACCTGGTTCCATGAGGAGTGCAGGAGAGACTAGGAAGTGTGAGGTTTAGAGCTAGTATCAGATAGTGCTGGAAGGATGGAGGGACTCCTGCATCTGAGATAATAACATAATGGAGCATGCTCGCCTCTGGGCGTAATCACTAGATTTAGTGTCAGACAGGTGGAGATAGGTTCGCGGATTAGAGATTATATGACCTTCTACAAGTTACTTAACCCCTCCAGGCCCAGGCCTCAATTTCCTCACCTATTCCATGATAATACTCTAATACTGAGGCTTTATGGAGCTGTTGGGAGTAACTGAACGAGTAGAAATAAACCTTTTAGCAGTGGCCAGATGCTAATAGATTGTCAGCTATTGCTGGTGGGTGTTATTTGTGTTACTACCATGATAAACTGGTGATTAACATGGAGACAGCAGTTCCAAGAGCGAAAAGGACATTTTGGAAATCCATATTGACAGTATAGCATCAGGATGGCCCGGGAGAGTATGAGGAATGAGGCTGTGATCAAGCCCCAGCCCCAGCTATTGTTATTATGGTTGAACACAAGCTGCTGTGGATACCCAGACTATGTCAAGAATAGTTCCTCCCATTTGTCCACCACTATGCAGTTTCACAATACCTGTTAATGATTGCCAGCATTTTCTGAGGATCCCAGAGACTGTTCTAAGAGCTTTCCCTTTCCATGGAATATCTCAATCAGTCTTCACAACATCCTCATAAAACAGGTAGTTTGGGTTTTTTTCTTTTTAGTGGAAAAATCTTAAAGTTCCAAAAGGTTAAATGACTAGCTGGCAGTCACTTAGCTAGAAATAGGCAGATTTGGGGTTTTAACCCTGTAGCCTGATTCCAAATCTTGGATGCTTTATAAGATTTTATTTGATCCTCCCAAAATTCTGGTAGTGTAAAATATACCAATGTATCTGCTTCATGGATGTACCCAGTAAATTGAGCTATTTAGCTGACTTGCCCAAAGTCATTCAGCCAGAAAGTTAGATATAGGAGCTCGTGTCTTCTGGTTCTCTTTAAAGTATTTATTGCCAAGTGTTGAGGTAGGTGAAATCAAGCCATACTCACCAGCATGTCTTCAAGTCATAGTTCAAAAGAGCTGGAATTTAGGTTCCAGCTTCCTCAACTTATGCACCCTCCTCTTAAAACAGGATCCCAGAAGGTGCTGGAGCTGAAGCAGAAGAACAGAATACGTAGAGTGAAGGGGTTGGCCCTACCCGAAAAGCTCAGGTGCCCATAGAGCCCTCTGGCTCTTGCCTGCTTCCCTTTCCCTGTATAAGTTAACCGAGAGGGAGCAAAGACAGTCTCAGCTCTTTCTGGCTGAAGGCTAAAGAGGGAGTTTAGGGTTGTAAGACAATGTTATAGTATTTTAGTGTCCAGGACCTTCCAGCTATGATTTCAGCTTTAGAGGAAAACGGACAGCAGAGATACCATCAAAAGACTGGTTCTCGAAGTAGCTGGGTCTAGTCTGCTGTTCTAATGAATATGTAGGTCATCACAGGCTGGTGGCATGCATATTTGTTGCAGCTGGTTTCATAGGGAGCAATGCCAGACACTGTGCATCAGCTTTGCAATTTAAATATTTTCCTTTTGAGGGGAATGTAGACGTGGGGTCCCATAACCGTGATTTCTGTATATTACAAGTACCACATCTTTGGAGCTGGGCACATGCCTTTGGTACTTCAGAGCTTCTGCCTTTGATGCTTTGCACTTGATCTTTCAGCTCCCTACTCAAGAATACACCGGTGGAGTGCCCAGCAATCGCATAGCACCCTCTCTAGGAAAGCTGAGAAGCTAGAGAAGTCTCTTCTTGCCAGGGTTTAACATTTGCTATTTTTTCCATTTGTCAGCTAGGGGTCTCAGGGGCCTCACTTAAGGAACTGAACAGCACTTTCCAGATACACATGTGATTCTGCCTTGCTAGTTCTTTTCACCTCCACTGCTTCATATTAAATCTGACTCTGGGTGGCAGAAAAGATAATTTGATGGGAAACAGATGTGTCTAAGAAACCAGGTGGCAAGAACTTGGCATTAAGTGCTGCAACTTCTGAGTCAGTGACTTGATTTTAAATGTCCACTCAAGGATTCTCTAGTGGACACATTTGCAGGTAGCAGTTGGAAAAATCTGGGGCCCTAGAGTGAGACTATCAATTTACAGGCAATTTTATTGACCTTTTTATTATACACGACAATTGTGTAATATTGAGATGACCTTGGGAAAGTTATTTAATTAGATCTGGGGAGAAAGAAATAATTTTTAAACTGTGTAGCTCAGTTGGCCCCAACCTGTGTGAGCTTCTTGTTTCAGTGTTTGCCATCCCCACCTAACACAAACTTTTTGACTTTTAGTTGAGCACCAGGTTTTTCTGTCTTCTCTTTTCTGTTGTGTGAACAAGAGGTTTTATCTTGGGATCCTCTGGACTGTTTACCTTTGTATTTTCTCCTCCTTCCCCTGGATAGGGTGGTGGAGTGTCCTTTGTCTTCTGGGACAGGAGTGATTAGAAGGGGACCCAGCATGTCTTCTGTGCTATACAGGGGAATTTCAGATTCCCACCTTCTCCCTCTTGACCCTGTTCTTTTTATGAGGGGTGAGAAGGTCACCGATAAAAGGAAAGTGTCTTTATGGAGTGGAAGCAACAGTCTTCTCTGGTGTGAGTCAATGCCACTGCTGCCTTTCTGGAATGATTTTCTAGCAGAACACCTTCCATCCCCTGGGCCTGTTAGCTATTTCAGGGACATTTTAAGTGGCTATTAACAAATGTTGAATTATGGCTGCAAACCTCTGGGAGTTGAGTGACATTCACATGAATCACAAGTGAGCTCTGTGCAGTCAAGGCTGCCACAATGGGCTGGGATTAAACAAACAAGAGCCATTGTTCTCCCAGGAGCAGTGAGGCAGGAACGCCACTCTGCGGAGTGTGCGAAGCAGGACACTGTTCCAGGACACTGTTGCTGCAGGGAAGGCAGATGCTCTCTGGTTTGCAGAGAGGCACATTTTAGTTTACTATTTGGAAAAATATACCAATGTTCAGCACGTCCAGGGTGCTTCCAGCCCATGTCAGGGGTTCTCAGCAGCCCAGTACTGTGAAGAATATTTGAAATAAATAACGTCCAGCCCAGGGATTCAAGGAGCTCATAGTCTAGTGGGGAGGCAGAGTAGTGACCGGGTAGAATAATTTACACTAAACAATCAAAATTTGCACAAGATCCTGCAGCAACATAAGAAGACTGTGAAAATCTTTCAAAAGGAGAAATAGTTATATTTTTCTTTTAAAAAAATTTGCCAAACCAGTGTAAAGAATTCCTGTGTATCCTTCACCCAGAAGTTTCTACGATGGTCAGAGTCCCATCCAAGGATCACTCTTCACACCCAGAAGTCAAATTTCCCTTTACTCTGAAACTTTCTCAGCTTCACCTTGAGTTTCATGACCTTGGCAGTGTTTTGCAATTCAAGGCCAATCATTTTTCACATCTCAGTGTGGGTTCAGTGTTTCCTCTTGCTTTGAATCAGATTGTGAATTTGGTGCTGTCATTTCACAGAACTGGTACTTATCTGAAGGCCCACAATCTGTATTTGCCCTATTACTGACAATGTTAACTTTAGTCACTTAATAGGAATGTGTCTACTAGAAAGAAACTCTGAGACTCTGGAATTCTATTTCTGGTCTCTTCTTCACCTTTTACTTTTACTGTGCATTGATCTTTCTTGTCTGAATTATTACAATGATTTTTGCCAAGTGGTGATTTTCTTTCTTGTTTTTTCTTATAAGATTCTTCTTTATTATTATTTGAGATCCAAATTACATGCATCAAAATGTTTAAATCTTATGGTATAGCATAATTAAATTTTACATACACACATACCATTGAAAATATTACCTTAATCAAGATAGAACCTTCTAATCATTGTAAAAGAGTCTCTGAAGTCTTTCCCTAAACCAATACTGTGTCCATCCTAGATGTAACAGTTACATAAACCCCTTTCATAGTTGATTAGTTAGCACTCCATATAGTGGAATCATGAAGTATATTTGCTTTTGTGCCTGGCCTACTTTGCTTACTATTACATCTCTGTGGTTTAATATAGGGTGTTGTACATATTCATAAATTCATTCTTTTTTCACGAATGAATGCTATTTCACTGTGAAACATTTTGTGACACCCTCCCATTGGTGACTATAAGGGGGTGTTTCCTTTTGGGGATTAGAAGGAGAAAAGCCACTTGGATATCCTTTTTTGTTTTAAAGATAAGAAGAAAAACAATAAAAATGATACAAAATTTCAAAACAAGATAAGAAACTACCAGTGGTTGTTATATTGCATATTCATTCTTTTTGTATGTATCTGTTTTCTAAAACAAAGGGATTTCCCTTCTCGCTTTTTAGTCATTTACTTATATCAGTGTAGACCCACAGATTTCTATTTTATTCAATGTGATATACTACATTAACATCATTATTTATTTTGAAACTCAAATTTGCCCATAATCTAAGCAGCCCTTCCTGCTCACTTCTGTGTCCTTTTGACATTTCCCTTCATTCTGTGAACACTATTTATTTTCTGGCCCAGCTAGAGAATCCAGGTTCCTCTTCTTCATTCATTAGTCCATAATCGGCCATGTCTCCAGCAGTGACTGGGTCTTTTCGGTGGAAACACTATTTAGAACCAAGATCTGGGTTCTCAGTGCACTCATTGCTTACTAGGCTGCCACCATTCCCAGGCCTTCTCAGTGAACAGAGCTAAGATATTTACACATTCACTTACATCAGCACCCCAAACCATGGTTTACCTGGATACCACCAACTCCACTCAAATGCCACAAGGTTCATTCCAGCTTCTCCTTTTTCCGTATTGGTCACCGCACTCTCCAGTAATAAGAACACTGTGTCCCATGATCCTCAAACAATTAACTTGCTAAATTCTCTTGAACGGAGCCCAAGGATGGACCGTCTGTCCTCCTGGGATAGCACTCTGTTTGGATGCTCTCCTCTCCTGGGCCCAGTGCCCACTGGACTGCCTCTTGTCCACTCCAATCTTTCCTCATGTGTGCTCTGCCAGCTACCAAGCTGCCTTCCTTTAACATTAAAATTTCCTCAATCAGTTCCAAAACATTTGTACAACTTTCTAATTTCTACAATTCAGGTGCCACTGAAGATAGATTATCTGACTCAAGAGTCATGTGTTGCATTCGTTATTGTGACTCTTCATCAAAAGCTCACTCCCAACAACACACAGGTCTAACTTTTTAAAAATAGCTGTGCTGACGTATAATTCTCACTTCATATAATCTAGTCATAAAACAATACAATTCCATAGTGTGCAATGCAGTCCCTGAGTTGAGAATTTTAGAACTGTGCCCATTAGCAATCACCTCTGACCTCCAATTTCCTGTACATTCACCCCTTTACCCTCAAGTCATCATTAATCTACTTTCCCTGTCTGCAGATTTGCCCATGCTGGAGACTTCAGATCAAAGTAGTCATACAGTACAGACTGTTTTTATTTAGCATAATGTTTTCAAGGTTTATCCATGTTGTAGCATGGACTAATACCTATTGCTTTGTATTAACAAATAGTATCCCACTCCATAGGTATACTACATCTTATTTATCTAGTCGTCGATTGATGAGCCCTTGAGTTATTTTTATGTTTGAGCAATTATGAATAATGCTGCTATTCATACTTCTCTTAGTATTGACTTTTGGAAACAACTGGACCAATTGTTCTATTCAGTTGTCCCACAACACGAATCCATCTGATTGTGCCTTGAAGTATCCATTGGCTTGCTCTCCCCTCCCCTGAATTTCTTATTACATGGGAGTTAGGTTTCAGAACTTGATGAAATTATGTTGATGATTTTTGGGGAGAGGAGTTTACAGATAAAGCTGAACCCTTCATACTGTGTCACCCCAGAAATAACACACTCTGAGGTTGTCCCACTCACAGAGATGCTAGTTTGATGCTAGTTGAGGTAAGGCTGCAACTCTAGGTCCCTCTGTTGTCATCTCCCATCCACAAATCACCTTCTAGCATCAGCTAATACTATGACACCTTGTAAATGTTCTCTTTCTCTAACATCGGCACCACCTTAACTATTTCATGAGAGGCTGCAAAATAATATTTACCAGCTCTATCATTTTTCCCTACATTTGTTACCAGCATTGTTTTGTAAGGAAGAGCTTTTGCTCACCAGCTGGATCAACCACGGCTCCTCCTGTGAAGGCAGAATAACTACTTATTCTTGTCCTTTAATTACAGGTTTTCAGAGGATTGAGTTGGTGTGGTAATTGCCAGGCTTGACTTTGAGGGATGATTAGTCCTCAGATGGACATGGGATAAGGTGCGCAGCAGAGACAGTTGAACAATGACTAGAAAATGACTGTGGGTGGCAAGAGCAAGAAAAGGCCCCTAGGACTCCACTTAGCTGTAGTCAGGGCAACCGTGACTCCTTCTGTGATCCCATGATGTCCTGGGCAGTGTGGGGATCTCCATCTCTCATCCACGGTCCTTCCTAGTCTGGAGCCTGGGCAGGGCTGGAGGAGAGGCGGCAGGCACTACAATTGGTGGAGCAGGGCTATGACAACACTAGTCACATGGCGTAAGACGGATCCAGAAATATCAACTGCAGAGATCTTTATTATTTGTCTTTCTCCTTCATATTCCCTCACTTCATGGCGTGCTTGTGCTGCCTTGTGTGTGTTTCCAAGGAATTCACTCAGCCAGCTCCTTAGTAGGACAGGGAAGAGGGGGCAGTGGGGGGAAGTCTCCCATGTGGATGCCATTTAATTAAACTATCTGGATAAATGATGGAAGAAGAGACATAGTGACCATTTGGTATGTGCATTGTACATGTGTTAGTGTACTACAGCTTCTCAGGACCCCACGGGGTGGTGCTTTCACTTGTCTCATCTGGAATAGGAGACAGAGGCCAAGGGAGTTGCGAAGGACTCACAGCCATGACCTCCTGTGCTCCCTGTTCTGCCCTTCTAGGCAATGCGTGAGAAGACGTCACCCTGGGAGGGAACAGAGGGCATGGGGCACCTGGCAGTTTTACATCTTCCTGACTAGAGCCTGTCTGCCTGGACAATTGGATAAATTACCAATTTGCTGGCTTTGTATCTGGGGAGAGGGACTTGAGATGGAAAGGTAGGGCTGAATGTTTGTGTACTTGAGAAATTCATATGCTGAGGCCTGAAACTCCAACATGATGATAAGAGGAGGTTGGCTTTTTCAGAGGCATTGAGACCAAGGGGCCAGGGTCCTCGTGAATGGGATTAGGGTCCTATACAGAAGGCCTGAGAGAGACTGCCCTTCGGACCACATGGGAACACAAAGAGAAGGCACCAATTGCAAAATAGAATCTAGGCCCTCACTTGACATCAGATCAGTTTTGATCTTGGACTTCCAGCCTCCAGAACTGTGAGGGAGAAGAAAGTCTGCTTTTTTATAAGCCTTCCAGTTTATAATGTTTTATTATAGTAACCTAAACGGACTAAAACAGGAGTGGCGTGGGTGGTGATCACAGAGGGAAGAGGCACCCAGTGGGCACAAACGTGACTGTCCCCAGAAACCCTCAGCTTCAGGTTCTGTCCTTTCCCCACAGCACTTGCCTGATAGTTCCAAACAGAATTTCTTCCACCAACTTGCCTCTGACATGCCTCCATGGAGTCACTAATTGTCATACATACTAATGAGCCCAAGAAATTGACACAGAATATGGGTAATGATGATTTCAGTCGATGGACTTAAAGCTGCTTCCCTGGGAAAATATAATTTAGTCTGTTTCCTGGGAAGTATTTCACAACCAAACAGCATGTTAGGTTAAGGTTTCAACTGTGGAAGACTAAAGCATACTTAAAATGGGTAATTAATTCAACTTGCTGTTGGTTCATTCATTCCTTCATTTTGCAATTCTGGAAAGCCTGTTTTATGTAGGTTAGATAAGGCATGTCTCTGACCCTCAGTGAAATCTCATATTTTCGGCAGGATGCAGATATGTAAGCAAGTAATTTTAATTAGAACGGTCATGGGATAATTATCTGTGCATACATGGGAGGTATTGCAGATGGGAATGTTCCATTCCAGCTGGGGAATTGGAATGACTTCATGATAAAGGTGACATTTTAGCTTGGCCTTCAAGAAGCAGTTTTTTTTTTTTTTTTTTTTTTTAAGAAGCAGTTTTGATAGGTGAAAGGAACAGATGAGGACATTACAGGACAAAGGAAAGACACCAATAAGGCAGTCAGACATGTGGGTGCAAGGTAGGCAGAACATGTACTGGGGAGAGGAAGGAGCAGAAGACACTGAGGCAAGGGTATGCCAGAGATGGGTTGTGGGGAACCCCAAGATGTCTGGGTGTTGTAGGCAGTGGGGAGCTATTAAGAGTTTGCAGCATCATGGTCACATTTTACTCCCTTTAGAGTAATGATTGGTAGCATCTCGTTGAGGACAGCTTAAATAAGAAAGTTGTTTCGAAGGTATGGTCTTTGAATGTTTTGCCACACTGCTCATTATTTTGAAAATTAAGGGTTCTGTGGTATTGATTGTTTTGCCTATTAATTTTATCTCTGTGGAACTCAAGTCCTTGGTGTGAATTACTGACTATAGAATGTTAGACAAGAATTGTGGTGGAAAACTTTATCATCCTGTGCTCAGGGGGATTAATCAAGGCCTAGAGGGGAGATTGAAGTCTGTGGTCCTCAATTTCGTGTTGCATGCTGGGATCACATGGAGAGCTGTGGAAACTACAGAGGCCTGGGTCCCACTCCAGAGATGTCTTGGGTGCAGTTTGGGCATCTAGATACTCATCAGTGGCCAACTAGAAAATTATTATGTGATTAAAATAAAATTTAAAATTATAAAAGTTTACTGGGTTAATTTATTGCTCAGCCACACTGAAAACTACCTGCAAAAAAGTGAGCGTCCTCGAGAACTGGAAGCAGAACCTAGGGCTGGATTTGTTGCTTGGTCACCTGCCACAGAGATGCAGGCCTTGGACCTGGTCCTCAACCCCCTTCTACTCTAGCTCATCTTCTGTCTGCCGTGTTTGTGTTTCAGGGGCCCAGCTGCCAGCAGGCAGGCCATTTGTGACTGCTTGGCTCACATTAGAAGACAATGTGGTGCTTGGCTTGGGCCAGTCAGGTTATAGCTGGCTGTGATTTGCTGGCCAGAACTCAGAGAAGCTGTGAGGTTCTGTTCTTGGAATTACAAATCAAGGGCTTTCCAACCTCCCAGCAGGAAAAGCTTCCATTTCAGGAAAAGCATCCCATGTGATTTTGGAGCTCTGTCAAATGAATATTTGGGAGCTTGAACTTCACTCCTCAGTTGCCAGTCTCTTAGGCATTTGGATATAGCTGTCCAGTAAATTAGGACTCAAAAGTTCAGGATGTTACTCTTTTTGCCAAGTGCAACAAGGACCCCAGGAGGTACGGTGCAGGTGTAGAGCCAAGGTCCGGATTTCAGAGTAGGGAGTGAAGTCTGGCTCTCAACTGTCCCCCAGGAGTGATTAGTTACCTGTCTGTCCACTAGAGTGGTCATAAGCAGGAAGGTCTATCCTGCAGAGATCAAGTCTAACTGACCCTGGGAGCAGCGTAAGTACACTTAGGTATATGATGCAAACTGGTACTGGGAAAACAGTCAGGTCACCTGTTGGCCTATAATTTTTCTGTGTCCCATCAGTGGACTCAGAGTCCCACTTCTAACTTATATGGCACTCACGGCCTAGGCTGTGCTGGATTTTCCAGTCTCACCTTTAGCATGGTGGTCCTCACATTCCTCTTCCTGTCTTTCTCTCTCGCTCCTTGCACAGGTATACTGTGCCAAGTCCATGACCTATGATCTCTCTCCCTGAGGACAAGCCCAAGCCATCTAATTTTCCCCATGGACCTCCTTCAGGTGGCTGTCCGGTTCTGCTGAGAAGGAAAGGTGGCCCTTTTCTAGGGACTTAGGGGGAATTCATTTAGGTCGTTCATAGTAAAGAATACATATGGTACCTGAGAAGAGGGAGTCATGGAGGGACCTGAAATGCCCAAATTCCAAGTACAGATGAATTATGGTTAGCAAATCCCACACCTCTGAGGCCACCTACAACATCACTCCAGAAAAGCTCGCATTCTATGTCCAGGCATGGCAATGTCAAGAGAGCTTTTCCAATGGGATGCTGCCTGTGTCTCTGGAGGCTGGAAACCATGTGTTCTTGTTCTTCAGCCTTCCTTTTCCTCAGCCATGGCAGGGACCCACTGCAGATATAAATAAAGGATATTGACTTCAGAGTCAGTCAGTACCTGGAAGCCGCTTCAAACACTGGAGAATCAATTTCCTTATACTAGGGTTTTTTAACCTTGGAAGTACTGACATTTAGAATGGAATAATTCTTTGTAATTCTTTGTTGTTCGTTTAGCAGTATTCTTGGCCAGTAAGCCTCCTGTCCAAAGTTGTGATGACCAAAACCATCTCCAGACATTGCCCAGTATTTCCTGAAGAGTAGTTGTCCCTGCTTGTGAGCCATGGGTTTGTATGCAACTGGAGAAATCCTCTACATCACAGGCTTGTCTTCAGATGTAAATAAGTGTGATTTTCAGGAAAAAGTACCTGGCACATAGTAGGTGGCCTTCAGAAGGCACTGTGAGGTCCAGAGAAGCTGTGAGATCCCTTGGCTGTCTCTCAAGAATAGATTCACCTGCTGGTGCTGGGCTTTATAAGGTTCCCTAAGCTGGTGGGCACCAGGGTTGTTGGCACTTCGTATGCTCTGGTCCATGGCCATGCATGTTGTGTCAGCCTCCTAAGCTTCTGTCCCACAGCCCAGAGCCAGCACTGCCCTTAGAAGGCAGGCACTGATGTTCTGCTGCCAGATCCCTGGAGCCAGGCTGCCCCTGGACTTACTTTCCAGGCACTAGGGATTTCCCAGGATGTGGCTTCTTTAGAAAAGGGGAAGGGAATGAAAGAGGGTCAGTGTCTACTGAGTGTTACGATAGCACCACCCCCACTTACCCAGAGAAACTCCGCCCTGCACCATAGAAAGAAAAATAGAACATAACCAAGAAAGAGTAAGGAGAGAGATCTAAGTTCATATTCTTTCACTGTCTCTAGAATGGAAAATAAATAAATCATGCATATTTATATCATATCAGGTATATATATCAATCATTGAGTTAGTAGGAACATTTAATTAAATCATAAATCAGATAATGGACATCCTGTACAGGGCTTGGCATATCATAAGTCATAAATTTTTTGTTCTCTTCCTTCTTTACACAGATGATTTTAGTTCATTCTTACACTGAAGGACGGATTAAGTTGAAATGACCCAAATCAGGCCTCTGATGGGTTAGAATGGGGCCTTGATCCCTCTCCAAGAATACTGATTCTAAGGGGACCTTGGATTCTGGGAGCCCACTTGGTCTCTAGATCTCAGCCATGCACAGAATTCTAGGTGGGGGTCTTCTCCTGAGCCTTTGCAGGTTGCAGAGAGCGTGCATGTGTACAGTGCCACCTGAATTGATAAAACTCACAGTGGTAAAGAAGGCAGAAATGACTCCTGCTTTGCAGGTAAGAACATTCAAGCTCAAGGAAGTTACAGGGCTTTCTTAATGTCAAGCACTAGGAAGTGGCAAAGTCCTATCCCAACTGAGATTGCTCAGACTTTACATCCTTCTTACTGGTCATGGATGCCTGTACCTATAGAAGGCACTATGACTCTCTTTCCTCAGAGATCCCCAAGATGGAGCTGCTGAGGAGTAACTTACAGCCCCTCAAATTCCAACACAGCACCTATCATGCTTATAAACATTATCAGAAATATTCCTCCAAGAGAACCAGAGTTCCTTAAAGCCTCACTGGGCTGAGAATATAGCTCAGCGGCATAAGCTCCTGCCTGGCAAGCGCAAGGTACTGAGTTCAATTCCTGGTACCAAAAAATAATAATAATAATAAGCCTTAAAGCCTCACCACCACCAGAAAAGAATGGAAGAGCCAGGCCCAGCATCACTCTCAGGTAGGTCATGCGGAGGCTCCCACATGCTCAGCCCCAGAATCCCGGCCATGCTAGGCCTTCACCTTTTCCTGGTCCTGTTGGAGAGCAGTCCTCAGCATGGCCCCATCCTCACACCCTGTATCTAAGTGGGATTAAAGGAAAGGCATGCTGAGCCCCAAGTTTAAGTATCCTCCCTCACTTCTGTGGTTGTATGAGATATCTTCAGGGGGTCTAGGGACAGGATTTGAACTCAGGAATATCCTACCGGTCATCCATCTCTGCTGCCCCCTGCCTGTGCTATCAGGGGACCACAAACTGGCTTCCCCCAGGGACAGTGGGGTGATGGGCAGACCTGAATTAAGATTAGTCGTGCCCTGGAGCCTCTGTGGCCAAGCTAGGGCAATGACTTTCATGTGGCTATTTATAGGTCCTGGTGGTCCAAGGGATAGGAGGTCTGCTGCCACTGATGCAGGATGACTCTTTCTGGGGCCTGGGTTGCAGAGATAGGGCTGGAGAGTTATTCAGAGAACCTGACGGCTGACTCAGAATGGGTGTTTCTAACTGGTTCCTCCCCAGCCCCCCCCTCTCTCTCTCTGCTCCCTATTATTCCCACTGTCAGATGGCTCTGTCTAAAACACACCCCTCAATATGTCATTATGGTTGCCTGACCAACTGTGGCTTCTTTTGTTTTCTGACCTGCATTTCCAGGTTCAGTTCCAATTCTTCATGGTACAGCTCTAACTCAGGGTAAGCATGCAATTTACTCCTTCCTAAAGGCTCTCTTCCAGCGACTCCTGGCTTTGCTCCTCCTGTTCGCTCTCAGCACGAACCCTCTTCTCTTCTTCAGCTTCCGTGTACTGCAAGTCATCTCCAAAGTCCAGTTCCAGTGCTCCTGTGCCCCTCTCTGACATCTGTTCTCTCTTCCTTGAGTGCCTTGGCACGTTTTGCCTCTCTTAGGGCATTTATCACAGTGACTCTTAAATATGTTCACTTGTAAACTTCTCTTCCTCTGACATCCAAAGGTGTTTGTTGAGCATCTACTGTTTTTTAACCAGTTGCTAAGAGAGGCACAGGTTATAGGAACATCAGCAATGTGAGGCTTAGCTTTGGGGAGCTTACAGTCCAGATTGGAAATGAGCATTTTAACAGGTTCATTATGGCATGAGGGCATCATGCAGGGAAATTCTGAGTCTAGAGTAGGATTGTGGGCATCAAAGCATATCAGACACCAAAGACATCTTTGGACAGGGACCACATCCTTGTCCCCCTGTCTAGGACATAGAAGATGCTCCATAAATAGATGTGGTTTTGCAAAGAGGAAGATCTTGGTTCTCTTTTCCTGGAGCCCTTTCCCACCCTCCCATGACAAATACTCAGTGTCATAATCATTTGCCTCTCCATGCAGCTAGGAGACCCAGGAAGGCAGTGGCTGGATCTCATTCATTACTACTTTCTCTTCAGAGCCTGTGCAGAGTAAGAGATTTGGGTGAAGTCATGGGTGCCAGTGACAGTCCCCTAATGGTCCTGCTTTGGAAAATATGTGAAAGGCTCAGTGAAATTGTTCTCTTTCTAACTGAGTTAATATGCAAATTTGCACATGTGCAAATAATATCCAAATAAACTAATCTCTCATTCCTACAGACAACCTAAAGGATACAGAACCATCCTAAAATGACAATGTACAGGTTCTCATGGTGGATTTATTGTCACCCAACTGGGCACCCTGGCTGTTGGATATGCTTTCTGCTCCACCAGGCCAGCTTCCTGCATGGTTAATTGCAGTCCCTCCTACATCATCAGACCCCCTTATGAGGAAGGTAATACTGGGCCTTGGTGGAAGACATCTCACATGAGCTTTCACTCCATACTTGATTCACTGGTCATGAGATATCCATCTTCTTGAATTTAAGGAAGCCTTAAAATTTTAAAGGTTAAACTTTTATTTTATTAGTACATGTTTGCAGTATGTGAAGTTTACATTTGTCTTAGAGATTAAGTACATGTACTTAATATATTTTGATTCTTTTTATTCTTTCCCCTCTTACCTGTTTCCCTGTCTATTTCCAAATCCCCTTTGTAGGTTATTATTATTATTATTATTATTATTATTTGAGTTTGTCTGTAATATATAATAATTGCACTCATTATGGGCACTTGGTACACTTCATGGTGCATTAGGTCTGTTTACCTTGCTTCCCGTCCCTTTCCCCTCCATCTCTTGGACTCTGTCCCATTCACAAAAGACTTATCTCTCTGATTCCTTTTCTCAATCCTTTACTTTACTTTTTATTTGTACTGTATGTTCCTCAAATGAGAGAACTCATACAGTATTTGAGCTTGTATGTCTGATTTTTTTCATTTAATATTATGGCAGGAATGTAAACTAGTATAACCATTATGGAAATCATGAAGATTTTGCAAAAACTAAAAATAGAAAGTTCATTTGACCCAGCCATTCTCCTTCTACCTTTGAGAAAGGCGTCTTCCCCGAGGAGCTAGAGACATCATATTACTGTGATATAGGCATACCAATGCTTATAGTAGCACAATTCATAAGAGCAGAATCCTGGAAGCAGCCTGTATGTCCCTCAACAGATGAGTGGATAAAGAAAATGTGATGCCTATATCTAATGGAATACTACTTGATTATAAAGAAGGATATTTGAGACATTTGTAGAAAAGTGTATTAACCTGGAAAACATATGGAGGTTCTTATACAGGAGACCAAGCTTTGATATAGCTTTGGCAGGCAACAGTATGTGCTCTTTTCGGTATTCAAATATCTAATGCTTCTGAGGCCAAGACAGTTTGGAGAAAATCTGATTGAAATAAAACTAACTACCTAGATTTCTGTAGTGTGAGGCTGACAGCAACTTAGCTATGCTTGATGTGCCTATGAGTCTCTGGGAGGATGTATATTAGGTATGACTGAAAAATAAGGCAAACACAAATTAAAAATAGTTTTTGTACATGTTGGAATATGTAATATGGCGTATTTACATATGGAGTAAATATGCAATGTAAATGTGGAGAATTTACATTTCTTGCATGGAGCTGGTACATGTACATAACACATCTTAATCCTTTTTCATCTCTTTCCCATGTCTCCCTTCCTCCTCCATCTCCTGATTCCTTTCCCCTTTGACAAAGATCTTCCCCCCACCTCTTATTATCTATCTTTTATTTTGCTCTTTATTTATAATTTGGATTTGTCATAGAAGAGAAACCATGCAATATTTAATCCCATGTGTCTGATGGAGGGAGGGGAAAGAAAGGGGATGAAAAAGGAATTCAGATGTGTTATGTATATATACTGATCCCTCACAAGAAATGTAAACATTGTGTACTACAAACATGTACTGAGAAAAATACATAAAAAGAAGAGACTTAAAAAAGAAAAATAATTGTTGGAGGAAAGTGGGTGCACCTTGAAACCATAATGTCCAGTGAAATAAATCAGACATATAAACTTAAATATCATGTGGTTTCACTTGTGAGATACCCAAAGTATATAGAAAGAGAAAAATAAAAGATAGATAATAGGACCTAGGAAGATAGATCTTTCTCAAATGGAAAGAAAATGTAAGGAAGGGAAAGGGAGGAAAGGGAAAAGGGATGAAAAATTAACTAAAATGTGCTATGTACACGTACCAACTCCACACAAGGGATGTAAACATTATGTACTACAGCCATGTACTACTAAAAAAAAGTATCACAGGAACAGACGCATTGCCACTAACGCCCCTCAAAATACTCCTCTTTCTTCTAACTCACCCCATCCTGCTTGCCTCTTTCTGAAGCAGCTCTGGAAGTTCTCTTCTGTCAGTGTCCTTAGCTGTGCCATCCTGGCTGCCTAGATGTCCTGAATTCAAAATATTTATCTCTCATGGTCACATTGACTTGTGGGACAGCCAGAAGTCACATGGTGCCAGATCGAATAAATAAGGTGGGTGAGGATGCGCTGTAATGTTTTTGTGAAGCTTTCTTCCTGTTGTGCGGAAGTTGAAAGCAGCGTTTACTTTCTTTTTCATCACACGCCATGGAGACACACAGGGAGGCCTTCTGTAACTGCTTCTGACAGTGGCGAGAATGAGGGAAGAAGTATGTTCCTAGCGAGGGGGAGCTGAAGGGAATTCAAAGCACCATGTCTTTTATTCTAATAAACATGTTTAAGATTTAAGCGTTCACCATACATTTTGATCACACCTTGTAGCGTGCAGTGATGCTCGTCCTCATCCAGGAGCCTTTCAACTTTCCAGAAAGTACTTTGAGAATTGCCAGCCCCAGGCATCAGAGAGAACATGGCCTTCTGAGACCTTGGAATAAGTTCCTAGTCCGTGATATACACGTAGGTCAAATGAGTTGTGTACTGTCAGGATTCCCAAAGTTGATTCTGCCTAATAACCATTCTCCAGAGTTCTTGGATTAAAAAAGAAAAAAAAAAGGGAACCAGAAAGAGGATTCCTACTTCACATCATGGGTCAGAATCTTATCATAACATCACTTAAGAAGAAGTGACAAGGCTGGTTACCCTCCAAGCAAGACACATTCACCTCTCTGTCTGTCCTCATCTGACGTGGGGCAAAAATCAGTGAAGACCCAGTGGATAAAGGCTGTCACATGCTCAGGAGCGTATGTGTGTTTGACAAATGTCAGCTGTTAGAGTTACTTTCATAGATTTTATTCTGCTGCTTCACAGGCCCTCGAGCTTTGGGGAAGAGCCCCTATACCCTTCTATACGCTCATCTTCAGGCTGTTCTCTTCCTTTCATTTATTCCTTTATCATCTCACTGAGGCGTCCAGGAATTCTCGACATAAGCAATCACTTGAGATATAGAAATAGCGAGGCAAAATTTCAAGTACAAAGAATGAAATCAGGATTTCTGGTGGTGGGCTCAGTGTATGTGGCATTTTTTAGTTTCTCTTGGGTCTTGAGGAGTTAGAATGAGTTAGACCCAGACCACCCTCTCCATTGATGAAACCTCACTTCCCCTCCCCAGCTTTCTATGGAAAAGAGAAAGAAGCCAACCATGAAAGCCGATTGTATTGTTTTCTTTTTTACTTTCAGGAACAGGACACCAAGAAATTCTTTGCTTAGAGAGTGTGCTGAAGGTCCTGACAATCAGTTTATCTGGGGCATGCTTTTCAGGGCTAGCTCTATCCCATAAGTGTGGGGTAGGCAGGGCAGAGATTGTTTTCTCTACCCTTTTTAAAGAAGAATAACTGAGCTCTGAGAAGCACCTTGCTGAAGCCATGCAGTGACATAAATGGACCCCTTGACTCCCTTCATATTACACAAATGTAGTTTGCAGGGAAAACAGATGACATGCAGTGGGCAGCTCTATAGTAGACACAGTGAGGCCTTGGGAAGCTGGGGCTTGTGGCTGTCTCACAGGCTTCACTTGCTGGTGCCAGGCCCTCAAAAACCCTCTGAGCCATGGGCTCCCTGAAGATTCAATAGATGAAGTTTCTCAACAGGGATGGTGACGTGGGCAGAGTGGCATCACGCACCCACTTAGGATTGGATGTGTGACTTCACCTACCCCATCCTATGACCTCCCAGATTCGGATGTGTGAGTTACTCTCACCCATAGCCTAAAACTCTCTCTCTCCATGAAGAAAAGAAGGAAATGGAGAGAGAGAGAGAGAGGTTCAGGCCCCTGAAGGGAGAGCTGGGGAAGCCTAGGGATCTAGCTGGCTCCACTGAAAGAAAGACATGTGTCTGGCCTGAGGAGAAGGGTCTTTGTACCCTGTGCCTTCCCTGTTGACTTCGGCTTTATATTTAAGGGTAAAATTGATTGCTGTGTGCGGGTTTTAGAATCGAAGGAGATTAATGGTTTGGGGAGAGAAGGGGTATGCATTCTTAACGAAACTGAAACTGCTGGCTATGGCTGTAGGTCCTGTGCTAGCCACAGTCTGGCATTTCAGATGTTCTGAACATACTCTAGATTGTTATACTTGAGGGGACCCAAAGACCATCTCAGCTTTTGCTTCATGGAGTTCAGAATGACATGAAGGGGAGATCAGCATACATGAGAGTCAAGGCAGAGTCTGAGGGTGAGGGAAGGGAGACACAGAGGCAGGGAAGCCCACAACTCCCAGTTCAGAGTCCCTGTTCGTAGTACGAGAAGCTTCAGTATTTATCTTTCTTCCTTTGGCTTGTTGGTCCAGCACGGACGCCTTAGTCATGGTGGAAAATAAACCCTCCTTTCCTTAACCAAGCCTGTGTTGGGTGTGGGTTCTGACTATGCGGCGGCTTGCTGAGCAGTGCATCTCCTGGCTTTGTACCCACCGAGTCACTGGCACTGATGGAGCCACTGACTCCAGTCGTCTGCCCTGATTCAGCAAGTGGAATAGTCTGGGAAGCGCTCTGTGCCAGGGACGCATGTTTCCAGGGATGTGGTCTGGCTGCTTGCATGTGGTTCATGCACCAGGCACATTGGCATCACGTTGGAGCTGTTAGAGCTGCAAAGCCTCCCGCCTTATTCAGGTCCACAGATACAGTCTGTCCAGCTGAACAAGATCTCCAGGAGATCTGCGTGCCCTTTAAATGCAAGAAGAACACTGGGGCAGATACATACATCCTTGTTTAGCCAGAAAACCCCAGCCATGCCCCAGAGAATGGGCACATGGCGTTCCTGACCAATACTTGTTAGAGTCCAACAGGCAGGTCAAGGCAGTTGATAGCGTATCAGTCATCTTCCCAGAGAAGAAGGCAGAAGCTGTGGAGGAGACAAACAAGCTGTGGAATGCATCAGACCAGAGAAGGCTCACTTTGCTTGCATGGATACGGTGATGAGCACAAAACTCAGTCCGATGGTTCCATCTCACCTCCGTGGAGAGGGAGACCTGCAACCAAGAGGAGCCACGTGGATGGGGTCCCAGCTGCCTGTGCACATGGTCTCCTCCTTGCTCCCTGGCTTCTCTTTACACCAAAGCTTCATGCATCTGAACTCCTACCTGCTGCTCAGCTCCTGAATTCCAAGCCCATTCATACCCCCAGTCTGGGTGGCTGCTCACAATGGAAACCAATTGGCCCAAGCCTGAGATCGTAAGTTCACAACTTTCTGCTCATGGGGCTGTGAGCAAATCACAGATGGCTCAATCTCCCTTTTTATAAGATGGGAGTCATTACCTCTGCACATCACTGTTACTTATTGACTCCAATGGTAAATAGGTGCTGAAGTGCCCCAGACCAGAGATGGCAGTAGGAGGACTCACTGGGACAGCCTGGTGTGGTCATTTTAGCATCATTTCAGGGCTGCTCCCTTTGAGACTTGTTTTCCAGTCTCCTAGAGGTTCCATAAGCTGCCTAATATCCTTTAATAAATTATTTTTCTGATTAAACTCGCCAGAGTAATTTCTGTGAAACTGGCGCGCTCCCCAGGACTGCATTAAAACCCTTGGCTGTCTTCTGATCAAGGGCAAGGTTAGGATGGCTCCTCGCACACACCCTCTGTAACTCAAAATTAGCACAAATAAACTGCCATCCCAGAAATACATGCCTACAAGCGCATACTGTGTACCAGATTTGAGTTGGATACCTAGGATCTACTAATACCAAGGCCTGAGCATCTAGCAGACCCTAACCCAGTGACAGGCAGAGAATGAGCACACAATGCCATGCTGTGCCACCAGCATTGTGCTGAAGCAACTCTGAGGATGAAGGGCACAAGTTTGCCCTAGGAGCGGGGAAGCTTTCAGGTGGAGATGACTTTTACTGAGAAAGGGAAAGCATTTTCTATAACAGGGAAGCAAATGTTTTATAAGCAAAGGTGATAGCATGCATAAAATTCCGGATGTGTGGGTGGACAGGACACATCTCTGCAAGCCAAGACGTGGGAACTTTGAGAATGATGTTTAAGAACTGCACACTGGTCTCTTCCCAGATTCATATATTGAACCCAAATCCTTGATGCAATGGTATTAAGGGGAAATAGGTGTAGAAGAACTTAGGAGGGTGAAGCCTCAGGATGGGAGCCATGCCCTCACAGAAAGGATCTGGAGCCCCCTCTCTCAGCCACATAAAGATGCACTGAGAAGACAGCCATGTACTCAGCAGGAAGTGGCCCTCATCAAGGGCCTGGCCATGATGGCTCTCTGACCTTGGGCTTCTAACCTGCAGAATTGTGAGCAATGAATGTTTGTTGCACTACACAATTCATAGTGCTCCTTTATAGTGGCCTGACCCCACCATACCAGGCTGCATGGGCAAGCCAATCAGACTGAGAGGATCTTTGACCAAAAAGTTAAGAGGTTTGGTCCTCATTGAGAAGATAGGAAAGACCCCCTGAAAGAATGTAAATAAAGTAGTGGTATCACATCTCTTTGTTTTAGAATGATCTCCTTAGCAGTACTAAGGAAGATGGACTAAAGGGGTTATTTTGTAGTATTTTGAATTGTAAAAATTCTGTTGAACTGATCAATGATGCAGAGGTACATGAGGCAGCTTTTAAGTAGCTTGCTAAGTCTATACAATGTTACAGGAATAGCAGACGCTAATAGTTGTTGAGTTTTTCCAAAGCATCCAGCATTGTGCTAAGCATCGTTCAAGCGTCACTTCTTTAACTTGACTTCTGTGCCTAATCTCATCTGTAGATTGGTAAGAGAAACAACACTGGCTTCACCGGCTTGTTAGAAAGATTAAAATGACAATATTTTAAAAGAACTTTTGGGTGATCCCTTCCATAGGAATTGCCTATGGTCTCAACAGTCCTCTGAGATAGGATCACACTGCTCCATTTCATAGACAGAAAAAGTGAGCCTTGCAGGTCCCTCAGGCTTTGTAACTGACAGCTGCAGAAATTAGGTGGCAGTAGACTCTGGGCCGTTTGCCAGTACACAGTTGCCATGTAGTCATTGGTCGCTGTCACTATGAGTCAGAGTAAGAGATACATACATGGCCAAGGTAACATCCAAGGAACCTCCAGGACAGACCAAAGGATATCTCAGGGGAGCTGGCCACCATTCCCAGGAGTCAGGCTCATCATTTACTCCCAGGAAGCCTGGGGAGAGAGGCCAAGAGGAGAAGCGGAAACATAACATGGCATCACCAAAAAAGCAGAAGTACCAGCCTCCTGCCTGAGTGAGTGGCTAGCACTGGGGTTCTGGGTGATGGTACCAGGTCTGCTTGATCTCAATGGCCCCATGTAGTGCAGAGCCACCACACCTGCCTAGAGTACTAGTAGATGAGCACCTCTCCCCAGTTCAGTGGGCTATAAGGAAGATCATAGTAGGCTGGCTGGATTGTCGTGAGCTTCCTCACTTTAGAGATGGCCATGCTCTAGAGGAGTCTGGATTCTTCTCATAGGCTGGCAGGACTCATCTGACCCCTTGGAGTGTGGGGAACCCAGGAAACCTGCAGAGCTGTTTATGGGGAGTGGTGATGCTTGGTTCCATGAATTCTTGATGGACTCCTTTCCCGAAGGCATTAGTGTGCCCTTGAAGGCAGATAATTGAAATTCAGATTTGGATGTTCTATTACTTTGTGATATTCTTTATGGGGATGCTTTGCGTTTCCTGGTGACTTGGTTGCAGCTTTAGTGACTCCATTATGGAGAAGGATATTGATTTGTCAGGGTGGTGTCAGGAGCGCTGCTCTGATGAAAATTGATTTATCTCTCTCCAAGCAGCTTGTGTTTTTAATTCGTCTTTGCCTCCAACGAGGTGTGGGGTGGGGTTGTGTGGGAGGGCGAGTCCCCTGCCAGGACTCTGTTCACCACTTACACACTGTAAATAAAGCTTGGGCTGCAGCCCAGGCTATAGCTTTATGCTCTGCTCTGAAGAGATAAAATAGCTCCTCATTTGCCGCTGCTAGTGTCAGTAACATTTGTGCTCATTCCTCTCCTCCCCTGACACAGACACACATAGCTGGGTGTGACGGATGAGGAGAGAACCTCTCTAGCCATGGGAGAAAGGCTTCCTCCATCTCTCTCAACAAAGAAACCAGTCAATTTTGAAGTGGCAGCTGGACTAGGGAGGCCTCCATTTGCATGCTGATGAACTGCGGGGGTGGGTGAATACATGCTTTTAATTGTGAGACTTCAGGGCTCTCTGGCCCATCCCTCCATTCACAGCAGCAGGATGATGGGCTAGACACTTTCTTCTGCCACCTTCTAGCTATGAGTGCTGGACAAATCTCTGAGACTCAGAGCCTTTAATAGTACCAAGAGAAGAGGATGCTTGACCGATAAGGGTGGATAGAAAGAAGAAATGAAACAATCCATGCACATTCTTAGTCAGCATAGTATTAGAAGTCAGTAAGTAAAACAAATAAAGAAACAAAATACCAATTCTTTGTTGGCTTCTTATTCTGTGACCATGTTGGCTTTTGTCACAGAACTTACAGAGATGGCTTTAAAACTTCAAGGGATATAATTGGGGATATAATTCAACCCATGAGAATTCATCCTCTGACATTCTCCAATCATATGTTTTCCACATGCAAAATGCATTCTCCCCGTCCCAGCGTCCTCACATGTCTTATTCATTCTAGCACCAATTCTTAAATCCAATTTCTTATCTATACAAATCACACACGTGTGCAGGATACTGTATCAGATCCCACTTACCTGGGAACAAAGCAGGAGGAGCAAGTGGCACCTGAGAGGCGGCAGGCAGAGGGCTTCTTCCAGGCTGATGGGCTGAGGAGTTCGGTTTTGGATGTGTTGAGTTCATAGCTCTCAAGGGACGCCAAATCGAGCTGCTTAGGAGGTAGCTGAACACTGTATATTCTTGTAGCTTTGTTCTCCATTTCTCCCCTAATTATCAAAAGAGGCATTAGGAAATCTTATGACAAAAACTGTCACTCCTTTGAGGGCAGGTGTGAGGCAGAAAACAGTTTCCCTGCTCTTCAAAGGTGGATCTGGAGGAGACAGGGTCTACAAACAGACAGAATGATGTGGCTGTAGCAGCCGAAGCATGAGACATTAATTTATCTATTCACCGCAAATGACTTATTAGTGCTCCCTCTATCAGGCTCGGTAGGAGACAGAAAAAAACCGTCAACAAATCCTGTTCTTGGAGCACTCATAATCATATGGGGTTTGTGGCTAGACAGGAGCCTGTAGTCCAGAACATCTGAAATACAAAATGAAAAATGTGGACCAGCAGGAGGAGTAAACTAATAATTTGGTGTGAAAACTCATAGAGGAAGGGAGTTATCTCGTGTGTGTGTGTGTGTGTGTGTGTGTGTGTGAGTATCTGTGTGAAGAGGAAGAGGAGCTCATAGAGGTATTCACTTGAAGCTGGGCTCTGAAGGATGGGTCATAGTTAAGCATTCAGGAATAGGGCCAGGAAGGCTGACTTTGTAGGCACACAGAAGACACAATAAGGACAAATATTACCTAAGCCCTATTAGCCTGGGACCATAATACATTTAATAAATATGTAGAGATGCTAAAATGCATATAGTTTGTCATAAAAAGTCAAGCTCACAAAACAGCATATGTACTTATGTGATCTCACTAGATACCCATAATAATGCTCTACAGAACAGAGCCTGTTATTCCTACCCTCAGAGGAGGAAGTAGCTCAGGAGAGTTTAGTAGTGTGTCAAGCCCACACAGCTGCTAAATGGTAGACCTGGGATTCAAATAAACGTCTTTTGACTCTGATGCTCATGACTTTTCTACTGGGTCTCTTTTATCACTATTCTCCTTTTCTTCAGCACTTGTGCTGAAACTTGCTTTCCTCCTGACATGAGGCCAGGAGGGATTCTGCAGGTTCTACTGTGGGCCAAGACTGGGGGAGGAGAAAGGCAACTTATGCAATGAAACTTTCTCTGATGCTGAGTGGTACATTTCCCCTGCCACATCTCCTTTGGGCCATAACACAGATTTTGGAAGGGACAAGAAAAACTGTCACACTAATCCAGTGCCTGTGGAAGATCACCTGCTGTCAATACAGGGGACACGGCCCAGGCAGGCCAGATTCCTATCCATGTTCAAGGTTACTTTAGGCTACTCCAGAATTTCAGCCTCAGAGCACGTATTCCCTGAGTAGAAGGCAAAGATTCTTGACCCCTCAGAAGAGACCTACAGAAAAGTAAGGACACAGTAGCCTCCTCCTGCAGTAGGGGAGAAGCTGGCTCCAAGGACTGAAATACAACACCTGTGAGGCCTGAGCTTCAAAGCCAGGCTGTCCTGCTATTTCCTGACCCCTGCCAAAGTGGCTGAAGGACACGGAGCCTGGTCAGAGACCCACAAGAAAGCATCACAGATCCATGTGGTCATGTGGGAACATGACTAGATGAACATCCTGGTCACAGTGCCCAAGAGGCTGGTCTTTGTGTCTAGAGGGCAGTGGATTATGATTGCATTCTGTCAGCCTTAGTGGAATCTTCTGCAAGAAGTCTACATGGCAGGAATTATAGACTGGTCTTTGTCTCCTTCTTTGCTAGGGTTCTCCCTTCCCATATACACACAAAAGAGAAGAAAGAAAAAGTATACCCCTAACAATAGCAATGTTCCTTTGTGAGGTCTTATGTGTGACACAGCTTTGAGTCCCTTAAATACAGTAACTCACTTAATTCCCTAGTAACCCTATGAGGTAAATACTTTGACTATATCTCTTTTATAAATAGGAAAACTAAGGTCTATAGAGGTTAAATAAACTTCTCAGATAGTTTTTTAGTAGCTAAAAAATGGGGAAGATTTAAACCAAGGGTGGCCTGTCTGATCCAGGAGAATATCTCTCACCCACCATGATTTCCAAGAGTTGCCCAGAGCAGCCTCAGCTCAAGTGAAAAGGAGACCTAAAGCTCTCCAAATTTTTTCAACGTCTATGCTGAGAGGTTCCAGTTGGCAAAGTTTTCCAAGGGCACTGCAGAGATGAGTTTCATCCAGAGGCACAGGCCACATAATGTCCTTGAGGTTGGTGGCGGACTTACCATCTTATTTACCTAACCTCCCACGCACCCTGCATTCTCAATCTATGTTCATGGTGACATTATCCAGCCAATGAGCACCCAAACCAGCAGCGATGGAGTCACCCTCAGATCCTCCCTCCTCCCAAGCCCTGTCTGCAAGCTCCATCACCCTCCAACTCCATTGAAGAAAACCAGCCTGAATCCCACCTTCTCCCCTCTACCTCCGCAGCTGCTGTCCAAGTCCAGGATTTTGACATCTTCTGTCTGGGTGGCTACAGTCACTTCTTCTTAGATAAAGCTCCTCAACAAGCGGACCTCAGTTCTCCTTGTTGTTTCTTGTGCTGCTGTATCCCAGTCTCCCCATGCTTCAGCTCTCTTCCCCCAAATGAAATGTCTGTCCATGACCTCTAGCCTTTCCCAGGATATCCTCTGTGCTTCAGCTGTTCCATTTTAATACTCGAAAGACTCTTGTTCATCCTCAAGGTCTCAACAATGTACCACGTCCTTTGTGAGTTCCCCAGACTCTCACTGCCCCCCCCCATGCTGCGTGTGCGCCCATTCATGCACCTGGCTCCTTCTGTAGTTCTAACTGGACTCTTCTCTAGTTCACCTGTTTACCTGTCTTTCTTCCCCCACAGACAGGACCTTATTATTTCTCTCCTCTGTACCTAGTATGATCTGTAGCCCATAATATATGTTCAATAAAAGAATGTGGAGTAAATGAATCAAAAATGCTGGCAGAATGATAATTTGTTGGGATGAATCCAGAGAAAGCAACGGCGTGTGACACCCTCTTGTGTAGGCACGCACTCTTCAGGTACACAAAGTCAGGGTGCATTACTTCTAGTTACATGTTCTCCCCCAGACTGATCCCATGCATAGATCTCACATGCATATGCACTACTCACTACACACACTTATTCCCAGGTACACCTTGGTACCAATGACCCCTGCTACACGCATGTACAAAATAGGTTACAATCTCCTGACATTGGCTTGGTAAAGGAGCAGTTCTCGTTGCCGCCCAGAGGCCCATGTTTTAAGCAAAATCATGCCATGGAAAATGCTTGCCTGTGGATAGGTCAGGCTAACAGTAATCAGAAGCTCCTCGTGGCATCCTGAAGTCTCACCCTCAAGACAGAAGCTGCACATCCAGGTGGAGCAGGGAGAGAGGAGAAGGGCCAACATTTCAAGGAAACTGTCTCATAAAAGGTGAAAGAAAACTTCCCTATCAGCATCCCTGGCAGCCTCTATCTGGAACCATGGTTGTCCTTAATGCCTGGGCAAACTCACTCCCAGCAGAGTTCATGCTGCCTGAGGGTCTCACACTGAGGGTCCAACACCAGCTTAAAGCCTTTGCCCAGAGCAGCTTCTCCAGTGAGGATGGGAGCTCGCGTTGAGGAGTGCAAACACGGTACCAAGTGTGCTTACAGTACTACATGGCATCCCATCTGTTGTGCCTGCCTTCGTCATCATAGCCACATGGGGAGGAAGACATCACCATTCCCATTATGTAGACAATAAAACAGATGCTCAGAGAGAGAAAGGCACTTCTCTGGTATTGCACAGCCTGGTAGAATAAGGATTGAAACCCAGGCTCATGTGCCTCTAATGTTGATCAGTTTTCTGCCTCATCAGCCGCATCAGGAAGATGCATCCTGGAGAGGAAGCCCAGGAGTCCCAGAGTCAACAGCTTTCTCTGTTGTCCAGATTCTCTGTCCTCTCAACACTCTTTCCCCAAGTTGTGTTGGTGTTGAGCTCCTGCTGCCCTCGTCTGAAAACATGCTTCCCTTGTCTTTCCTTCTCTTCCTGCCCTTCTTTCCATTTGTATCTCTAATTCTAGGGCTTCAAAATCCAGAAGGAATTTATTCCATCAGCCTTTTCCTCACTGTCTGTTGTCAAAGTTGCTGTATGTATTTGGAACATGTTTCCATGAGTGTGGTTATTTATATGTAAAGTTTGAGCTACCTTGAAACATAGATACCTGAATAAGAGGAGTTCTGGTCCCAAGTTATAGCTGAAACATGATATTTTCAAATTGTTATATTTAAGCTGTCACATTCTGCAAGGAACATTGCCCAGGAGAGGGAAACCAGAATAAGGACAAGGTCCAGGGGCAAGCTTTATGAACAATATTTGAAGGAATAGAAAATGTTTAGCGTGGAGAGACTGGCAATATTTGGGCAGCTCCATGCCAAACAAAAATGAGTTAAGGAGGTTGAGCAAAAGAGATTACTTATGAATAGATTAATAAATACATGAAAAATAATCTGAGCCATCAATTAATGATCCTCATATGTTCTACATCCATTGAGAATCCACAGTTATTGATATTCAGCACTAGGGAGAGACGAAATGGTTTCTTTGAGTGTTAGGCAGCTTCCAGTCACAGCAAGAGCTCAAGCAGGTGTTAAGTGGCTACTTGTCATGGACAATACTCAGGGGCTTCCAGCCCTAAATGGATGATTAGAAAAGATGAGTTCCCATGCATGGTGACTCAAATTTCCAAAGCTCCTTAAAATAGGTGCAACCAAACTGGAGTCCATACTCATAAGTGAAATAAATCAGCGATACATGTGCAGGCAACGTATTATATCACTGGTGTAAGAACCCGAGGGTGGGAATATAAACTAAAAGTCATGAAGGAAATCTGTTCAAAAACAGAGAACGGATGGGACGAAGGAAAGGAGAAAAGAAAAAGACAAAAATGTATGTATGTATGTATAGA